>JAFVLL020005258.1:0-10656 GCA_021397915.2 Tor tambroides | reverse complement strand
AAAGTGTGTAATGCATTTAAATACATTTACCTTTTCACTTTCGATGTCCAACATTTTCTGCTGTAATGCTGATTTGGTGACTTCGATTTGCTCTAACCACTGGACACAACAGAGACATCAAGATACAGAAACACATTAAATGTTCTTTAAAACAGCATGAAATTAACATGAAATAAAATAATCTTAAAAAAAGACGTATGGATCATACCTTCTCTGCCAATGTTAATACCGTTCTGGCATGAATAACCACCACTTGCTCCTCATTGGTCAGATTCTGTGCATGTCGTCCAATGAAAAGATGAGACATCAGTGACAGAGATATGCATGTGTACCAAACACACCCAGGCATGTGTAAACACACACATTTACATATGAAATCAACATACACTTACGGCGTTATCCCCCAGAATATCGAGTTTCTTCATCAGCTCTGTGATCACAATGTCCTGTGGTGTGAGAAAGACTTTAATTGAGAGATATTAAACCATGAATCCTCCTCCAGACATCAGCAGATTAGATCACTGACAGTCTGTTATGGGTTTGGTCTGATATCAGTTCCATCTGAAAAACTAAATTGAAAACTGTTCAGAAAAAAAAAAAGATTTCTCAGCTGATATGTGCGATAAAAATCAACAATAACCTTAAAATAATTCAAATCGTGTCAAATATCTACAGTAGGAGTTGTTTTCTGTGGCACTGGTTTTCATCAATGTCTGGACTTTTAGATAATTATTAACTTAAAATATAATATGATATCTTTAAATATCATAATAGGGTTGTCACAATGAGAATCTGCTGTTTATTTGAAAAGAAGGCACATCATATCTGTATTTAAAATGTATATTTATGTAATATAAAAAGATTTCTTTTAAAAGCTTTAATCGGTAAAACAATTCTGAAAACAAAGTAATTTAATATTAAATCATTATTTAATAAAATATAAAATATGAAATCAGTTAAAAAGGCAAAAATAACTCTTTAATTGTATTATATGTATGATAATATAAAAAAACTTTCTTTTAAAAGATTTAATGAGTAAAATAATTATGAAAACAATGTTACAACATTAAAACATTATTTAATAAAAATAATAATAAAAAAAACTACATGAAGTAGAAAGGCACAACATATATTTAAAATGTTATAAAACAATGTAACAATATTAAATCAAAATAATAAAAAAACAACCAAACCTTATTGTATTTTTGCCACAGTATCACTGTGAGAACTTGCCCCAACCTGATCATTCATTATTAAAATCTTACAGTTACATAATACAACTTCCCCCATGTGACAACTAGCCCCGGTCTCTCTATAGAGACATGAGGCATGTGGTTCAGGGTAACTCACAGTAACACCCTCTGCCTCACAGTACATCTGCAGGGGACTCATGCCCTCAGCAAAATGAATGTTCTGGAAGTTTATGGCTGGAGATCTTCTCTCTCTTTCCTGGAGAAACAAAAGAGCATCATTATTATTCTCACAGACCAATTCTTCCATTTCAGAAGTTTAAATCTGTGTGTGAAATACTTGCAAACACATGAAATGACATTTTGGAGTAGAAAGATCTCCAGTCACACTTACTTCAAGTTCAAGAATTCTGAACTCCAGGAGTTCGTTTTGGTCTTTTCCATCCTGAATTTCATTTTTCAGTCGTGTCTCCTCTGTCTCCATATTTTTAATCTGGGAACAAAAAACACAAAGTGTGGGTTAAAAAAAGTCATCTGACAGGAAAACTGTCTGTGAAACAAATGAGCTGCATTCAGTGCCTGAAATTAATTAAAACCACTGTTGAACTACTGAAAGAGGGTCATTTTTGGGTCATTCCTATAATTTGTTGCTTTTGTAACTTGAATAAAGAAGCCTTTGTTGTCTTTACACCAAGTTCTCCAAAGTCATACAGGTCAGAGTTTAAAAACTTAAACTGTTATTAATAGAAACATTTTAAACAAAAGAAAACATGCTCTGACTGTGATGTTCTGACGAACATGAACGTCACCCACCTTTTCTACAAGCTCTTGGTTGCGTTTATACAAAGCCTGCTTCTCCTCAATCCACTTCATATCCTGAAAAATGCATAGAATATGAATGCAAATGATTTCAAAAAATGCTAGCAGATCTTATGTAAATCCTCTCAAACACTCTCCCTGACTCATTCTCCTTCAGTGCATCTGAGCAATTTCAGCCGCGCACGTAACCCTCACAGCCCAGACTGATGTATGACCAGCACTGCTCTCTAACCAGCTTTCACATTCTCTTCACTCAGGGAATATATGGGATTACTTTTAGGGTTGTCATCATGTGTGTGTGTTGTCACAAAAAAACCTTGATTTAGACTATAAGTGGCCCTCGGGTGGAAAAAAATATTTAAAAACTAAGCAGAGAGTCAAGGACTGCTGGAAAGTCACCGTAAGACGTATTCATCATCTCTGATCAAATTACATTTCTTTCAATGGGTTACACAGCAAAAGTTTTGGCTCTGAGAGCTTTGATGCAACTTTTGTGTTGCCACATGCAACCGAACGAGAAAGCCTCCAAGAAACTCTGCACATGTGAAGAAGTGTTTTAAACTGTTATTACAGTCTTTAAAAGGAACCGTTCCCCCAAAAGTGTAATTTTGCTGAAAGACCATCCAAAACGTAGACGAGTTTGCTTCTTCATCTGAACACATTTGGAGTAATCTTTACATCGCTTGCTCACCAATGGATCCTCAATGGGTGCCGTCAGAATGAGAGTTCAAACAGCTGATAAAAACAACACAATAATCCTCAAGTAATCCACACCACTCCAGTCCATCAATTAACATCTTTTTAAGTGAAAATTTGAGTGTTTGTAAGAAACAAATCACTTGTGGATTTTTGTGATTTTTCATCAGCTGTTTGGACTCTCATTATGGCACCCATTCACTGCAGAGGATCCACTGGTGAGTAAGTGGCGTATTGCTAAATTTCTGCAAATCTGTTCTGATGAAGAAACAAACTCATCTACATCTTGGATGGCCTGAGGGGTAAGTACATTTTCAGAAAATTTTCATTTTTGGGAACTATTTCTTTAATGGAATTATGCAAGTACAACTGTGCGAAATGTCATTTTGCATTTCTAACGGTAACGGTGCTAGTGTTTTACCTGTCCCTGATGACTTAGAACACACTCTAGATCTGCTATTCTGGTCTGGTACCGCATCAGTTCGGCCTGAAGCTGCTCTCGAGTCTAAAACAGACAAACAATTGTAATTTTTGCACATCTGTAAAGAAAAAAAAGAAAAAAAAAGAAAAAAGAATAGAAATCACATTTGTAATCCATTTTACTTCTGTGTATTTCTGGGTAAAATATTACATTAAATTAGGAAACAAATGTAGGGCGGGACTTAATTTTTGTTTTTTGGATTGTGAAAAGTGGGCGTTACCAGAATGTTGACTGAAGGTGATTGGAGTAAAGGAGTTGAAAAATAAAATGGAATTTATGATGTCACACAAAAAGGAACTTTTAATTTAGATGGAACAATTACAATGATCAAATATTTTGTTCTTTAGAATTATGTGCACTACTGAATCATTCACAGTAAGATTAAAACATGGGGTCTGTTTTAATTTCAGGGTGACATTATTTATTTTGTCTGTAAAAGCTAAACTAGGAAAGTTTTGGGAAGCTGTATTTTGTATCAAAGAGATATTATTACAGAAATTGAGACCAAATGACTGACAAAATATCCCATCACTCGTGGTCAAAAAAGCTTTTAAAGCTTGACACTCTATTGCATTGTATTTGGATATGACACAGTGTAATATTGCAAAAAAGTATCATATTCTTATGAGGAACTATACAGCCTTCTGCTAAGAGCTGAGATGTTGTTGTTACTGTAAAGAGAGTGAATATATAAATATTTCATGGCCGAGATGTTTAAATGATTTACCTTGATCTCTTTCTCCGCATCAAACGTTCCTCCCACCTGCTCCTGGAGGAGCGCGTAAGCTCGCTGAAGAGCCTGATACTCCATCGTCAGCTGACGGAAGCGCAGCTCTGTCTCCTCCTTAAGCAGTCCCTGAGCACAGAGAGATGACAGGTTTATGGTTATAGTTTACAGTCACGCACAAACACACCAAAACACACATGCACCTCTTCGAGGTCATCGTCTGGCGTGCAGGGCGTTCGGTCTGTGTGGTAGGAAATAGAGGAGCCGTCTGAGTCTATAGAGCCCTCCTCATCATAGCCAAAAAACGTCTCCACCACTGGCTGTGGAGAGAGTGAGAGATATTTCGTTTCAAAAACCTTTTTGATCCAAAGAATTTTAAATATACAGAAGATAAAGAAACAAAAAAATCTAAACGAGCTCAAATTAAATTTAGTGCAACAAATACTAAGAAAATATGCTTATTTTCTTCATATAAAATAAAATCTAAATATTTCTTGATAGTTTCTGTGAGAATCACAGCCTCAATGTGTGTTAACTGTTGCATAAATTAATTTATACTACGGGGCCGTTGAATGCTTGAATCTGATTGGCTGACGAACGTTCTAAGGTGTGCAATTATTTTCAGGGAAACGCACGGCGAACGTAGTTCCAGGCAGTTCTTGACCGCATTATAGTTCCGTATCACTTCGCCAAATGATTTCGGTTATTTCAAAAGGTCTTACAACAGCAAAACAACCAAAACCAACAACGACACTGGCCAAACACATAAATATAGTAAGCAATGGGATAAAAACGACAGATCATTTCCATGTTTTGCCACAAAATTACGTTTTATGTACGTAAAGCACATACTCTATTTCTCCCGCACACTCTCTCTCTCTCTCTCTCACACACACACACACAGTTTACAAACATGAAAACATACGCGCTAATGTTGTTAGCGCTGCTCTGACGACTTTGTCAGTAAATAGTTTAGCAAGTAACTTAAAAGTACATGGCATTTCTCACAAGCGAAGCGAGGTAACAACGGCACTGTTCGTGAGGAAAATGAACTTAAAGTTTCACTAGCAGGGACGCTGCTGCCGAACACTGATGAGAGACAGACTCAGAGAGGTAGGCTAATTCACGCATGCTAAATCTCTCTCTCTCATATAACTTAGTTATTAGCTGCATTAGTCTGCTATCAACGGCTCAAGCCTCAGTTACTAGGTCTAAAATGACGTTTTGGAATTAGCAACGGAGGCGACGGATGAGATGCGGAAGAAATAATCCTACTCACAATAGCGATTTAAGTATAAAAACCGGACGAATCCCTTGAAATATATCATCTGATCGATGTGTTGAGGTGCGGCAACCGTAGTATAAGCAGAATAATTGACTCCGGACCGTTGAATTATTAGAAAAATAATGCACACCCGCATTATTTAAAAATATATATATATATATATATATATATATATTTAATTTATAATTGATATATATATTTATATATTTCAAATTTTAGTTTTTTTTTTTATTCATGGTAAAACTACTTTATAAAAGTCCCTCTTGATTTTTGTTTCTATTATTTGTTTATTTATTTATTTATTTTTACTTTGCCAGAATTTTTTTTTTTTCACCTTTATGCTTGTACCTTATGTGCGTTTTTTTTTTTTTTTTTGACAATGAAATGTGCATGCGTAGTTCAGTCCTGATGTCTGCGTACCCTACAGGTTCTGAAGGGCTTCTTCCTGCGTAGACTGTCCTGTCTCCTGTATCTCAGCAGCATGTCTCTCTCCTGAGAAACAAGATCAAAACAAGATTAAATTAAAGAACAAAACACATTAATTTGCATCAGATTCTCTATCATAAAAGAACATCTAATTTCTATAAAGTATAAGGTGCTGTTTCAACTAGACTTCCAGTTTTACAGAAAGAAAGAAATATATGCAACTGTATTTACATTATGTCTGAACACCACAGACAGTACATTACTCACTCATTTCAGTTGCTAATTTCATTCACCCTTTGAGCAAACTGAGATATTTCTGCAGACATTTTCATCTGGGTTTTGTTAGGTAACACGTACTGCGCTCATATACAGAAACATATTTTAGCATTTCACAGTATGAACATTTCCCAGAGGCAACATGACTCACTATCACACTCTTCACGTATCCAGTGGTTTCCAGCGCCTGGAAATTAAACCAGACTGATCAGAGAACTGCAAGACACAGTTTGCATGCATAATTCTTTTTCAAAATTTACCCTATAAGTTAACCCTAATTTAACTGTGGCTTTTAAAATACTTTTTTGTGCATCCATGTGAGAAGAAATACTGATACCTTGGACAGATCGTCGATTATGTTCTGTTGTTCCAGCACTTGTAGTCTGAGAAACTCAATCTCTCTTTCCTCTTGACTCTGATCCAGATCGTTCAGAGAACTGGGCCGGCGTATCGTCCCAGCCTTCTCTCGCTGCAAAACAAAAACTCATTCCTCACATCAAGTGACCGGATGTGTGCATATAGACTGCTGACAGATAATTACTCTTGTCTGATGAGTTGTCATAATGATCAGATCATTTAGGCTTCGTTTACACTGCAGGTCTTGATGACCAATTCCGATTTTGTGACTATATCCGATTTTTTGGACGACATTTCTTTTAAAAGTGACCTGTATCCGATGTATGCCAAAAATAGCATATATGACATCACAAATCAATTTGAATAGTACACTGAGTTTAATTTATTGACATGGAATACATATAGAAACATTTTTAACGCAATAGTTACATCTATACATCAAAATAATTACATAGTATAAATTCTTCAGGTGATTGTACGCAGCTATGCTGAAAGCTTGTAAGTGGAATGATACTCAGGTGGTAGATATTGTTAAGCATGTCACATCCATATCACCCTGCAGCCCAAGACTGGTTGCCCACTGAAGCTAAGCAGGGTTGAGCCTGGTCAGTACCTGGATGGGAGACCTCTGGGGAAAACTTGGTAGCTGTTGGAAGAGGTGTTAGTGAGGCCAGCAGGGGGTGCTCACCCTGTGGTCTGTGTGGGTCCTAATGCCCCAGTATAGTGACAGGGACACTGTACTGTAAAAAGCACCGTCTTTCGGATGAGACGTTAAACTGAGGTCCTGACTCTCTGTGGTCACTAAAAATCCCATGGCACTTCTCGTAAAGAGCAGGGGTGTAACCCCAGTGTCCTGGCCAAATTCCCTCCACTGGCCCTTGTCTATCATGGCCTCCTAATAATTCCCATCCACTTGATTGGCGGATCGCCTTTTATTTAACACAAACGAATAAAATTAATACTCTGCTATTCAACTTGAGATGTTTTATTTGTTACAGGTATGTCTGTACTGTGAAATGTTTTTAAAAAACTCGTTTTCAATAACGTAGGAGTCGCATTTACAGGGGAATTTCCGATCTGTCCGCTTACACAACAGGCACAAATGCACGTATCCGATTCATATCGGATTTATTTCCACATATGAATGAGGCCTGAAACCGATCGGAGAATATCGGAATCCGTGTGATTTTTTTCCTGCTTACACGGTCGTAGGCCATATCCGATCTGTGCCACATGGGAGGAAAAAAAATCGGAATTGGGTCACTTGAACCATGCAGAATGCGGCCTAAGACACCAGCAGTAACAAGGCAGTGTACTTGCTGGATGCTGAACGGCTCAACCGACAAACTGTTTACACGCAAACACGGCAGTGTTACATAAAGATGCATCAGTATTCAAAGCTAATGTTTTATGCAAATATTGTGAACATCATCTGAAAAGACTACTTCAGTATCAAACATATATAAACATATAAAAGTGTATGCAGTAGAATAGGCAGATGGATGCTGCTTTTGTCAAGGGAATCAGTCAAAATAACAGTAATGTCTCTGAGCTGGAAATGGCCAATTATGTCTAATGACAGTGGAGTAGTTGTTGGATATAAATTGATCGAAACAGAACTGGCTCTACCAGCCCCCTCGTCATGCATTTACTGCAATAATTACATTTCCAAGAGGAATAATTTTGATTTGTTCATTTGCAGAAGAGCAGGTGCATGTATTTAGTATAAGCAATAAGACTGCATCAGCAAATAAAATAATGACGCCTTCAGGAAAAGTTGGGTTAAGACTTTTTTTTTTTTTTTTTTTTTTTTAAAGAAATCACTTTTATTTAGCTATGAAGCATTAAATCAATGAAAAATGACAGTGAAGACATTTAAATTAATCTTAAAAATAAAAATATTCTATATAATTTTTTTTATTTATAAATGTATAAACTGTAAATAAAATTTTACCATGCAAATACAGATATGTTGAGTGAGCTGTTTCACTTCATTACCATTTCGATGTTCTCCTGAGTGACGAACTGCAGTTTGTTCTCCATGCGTCTCAATGCATGAGCCAGTTCCTCATTCTTGCGGCTGAGACGTCTGTTCTTGTCCAGTAACGGCTTATACTGGCTCTCAGCTTCACGGAGACGCTTTAACTGGGCACAAACACACATAGAAACAGATGGTAACCAAAAAAAATTTGTGGTGGCAAAAGCATGCAGTAAACCTAAATAATATTTGGACACTTAAAAATGCATGGAAATCATTCCCTTAGGAAGGGAATTTCAGAAAATACTGAAACCTGCAAAGTTACTTATTTTGAACACAACACAATCTTTTAAAATGTGGTCAGAGATATTGCAAAACTAAATGATCTGGACTGTACATTTGAAGAACCGAGATGGTCTAACTAGTTGGAAAATAAGTTTAAAGACATGAAATCTAAAACAACAGAGAAGCCGACTGGGCTATTTCAGTCTGCTTGAATGTCATGTCATTGTTGAGGACCATATTGAGTGGTAAACTGAGTCCTAACCCTTCATTGAAGGTTTCAGCTGCCATGTTTAAATCACTCTGTCTCTGTACTGATCTTTAAGTCTGACTCTGACTGCTCACATACTTACCACCATTACTAAGAACATTCACACTATCACATAACACTTAGAAAGGCAAAAACACTCTTTAATACGCTATTATATTACAGTAAACCTGATACAGAAGACATACACACATACTGTATATACAAAGACACACACTAATTTTGTGCTCATTTGTGCACAAAGCAAATAGAGAAAAGAAAGAAAGTTATATGTTAACAAAAAAAAATTTGTATAGGTCATTTTTTAAGGTGGCTGAATTACTTTCTGGACAAAGCAGACTTAAAAAAAATGTATTAAAAATAAATAAATAAATTAAGTAAAATAAAATAAATATTTTTACCATAATACATTTAAACAAAATAAATATAAAATATAAAATTAAATTAATATTTTTACCATAATATTAAATACATTTTTTTAATCATAAGAATACAATAAAATAATCAAAAATAAAATAAGTATTTTTAGCAAACAATAAATAAAACATAAAATCTTTTTACCCTAAAATAAATATAAAATAAATATTTTTTTGCATTAAAATAAAACAAAATAAAATACATTAAATAGATATTTTTCCACCTAAACACTAGCACAGACTCACCAGTTCATTGCGTTCCTCTGACAGCAGTGCGTTGCGGTCTTCTAGCTTGCGAATAATAGCACTCAGTTCTGCGATTTTCAGCTGGAAACGTCGAGCATCCTTCTCATCCAACTGCTGCATCTGGAAAACAAACCAACTGCAGGTAACTGGAAAAAACACTCTTCATTTGTATTTTTAATGTTACTCTATCTATCTATCTATCTATCTATCTATCAATCTATCTATCTTCTTTAAACATCTTCGACAAACATCAAAGTCTTGACATAAATACATTTTTTATTTATTTATTTTATTTAAATTCCATTTGAAGAAGACGACGACCGTAGAAACAGTCGGAGGAGGGAACAGAGTCAGAGCGCTCTGGCGTTGCCACATCTGACAAAGAGCTGAAAGGTCACTGATCAAATCCATCTTTTCTCCTGCAGAGAAAATGAAAGCAGCAGCTCCACCACAGCAGAAGCAGACATCAAACCCACAGCAACACAAATACAGCCAAAGTCACGGATGTTCTGCTGCTGGAAAACAAGCCTTGGATATAGAGACGCAAGAATACGCCACACGTGTGAATACAAAGTGTGTGCATCCATGCGTTTCCTAACAGCCCTGAGAAGGTGATATGTAGGAAAGATCACACTCACACTCTCACCTCCAGCCATCTGCTCTCTGCTGCATGATGACAGAGTGATATGCCCATTTCACAGCTCAATCTATTTTTATACATGTATATTTATATCTTTATATATTTGACTAAACAATCGGCAACCCTAGGAAAATTTAAACTTGTTGGAAAAGAGTCATCATTTTTGAAACATTAGTTTGGTGCTGATAAACAGCTGCTTTAAGACTAACACAGATTCTCAATTAATATGATACACCACACCAGTGAAACAAGTTTGATATACAGCACTCAAGTGATATTATTTGTAAGAAATTAATTATTTTATTTGTCAAGAATGCATTAAATGAATCAAAAGTTACAATAAAGACATTAATAATGTTACAAAAGATTTCTATTTCAAATAAATTGAACGTTCTATTCATCAAAAATACAAAAAAAGATTATTAAGCTTCAATAAATAAATAAAGAACTGATAATAATAAGAAATGTATCTCAAGCAAATCAGCATATTAGAATGATTTCTGAAGGATCATGTGACACTGAAGACTGGAGTAATGATGCTGAAAATTCAGCTTTGCATCATAGGAATA
>JAFVLL020005257.1:0-11375 GCA_021397915.2 Tor tambroides | reverse complement strand
ATATATACACACACATATATGTATATATATATATATACACACATACATATATATACATATACACATATACATACACACTTATGTGTGTATTTTTTTTTTTTTATTATGTGGTGAAATATGATCTGGTCACTTCTTCATAGATTGATCCAGAAAGTCTGTCACTAATATACATTTTGAATTGAGAATGTAACTGTTACAAAAAAGCTCAACATTGACCTGCGTAATAAATATTCACTCATTTTCGCCTCTCAAACTGATCTCAAACCTTGTGCTGAAACAAATCATGGTGTTTGAAATAGATATTTCTTCTTGTTGAGATCCTGAGTTAGGATTTCCGTGTTTAGACTTGCCTACAATGAATTATGAGGTTTGCGTTCATGGTCGGTCTGTGTGTGTGTGTGTGAGAGACTGTTTTTCATTTTCCGCACCTGTAAATCACGTGCTCTCAATATTATTTTGATGTAAATCACTAATAACAACCGTTCGTTACTTGACACTAAGTAAATGTGAGCATATATTTGCATGCATGAGTGCATAAATGTACGCTTCTTTTTTTTTTCTTTTGCGTCATTTACCAATTTACAAACTACTTAATTGCCATTTGGACGAAGTTTTTCCATTGAATGAGTTATGTACTCAAATACAAAAGTTATGAACTTGAGGGAAAGATTTAGATTTGGTCTGCATTGTTGCTCACTGAAACAAACACTGCTTTTGTATAAGGGAATATGATTTATTTCTGACTGGAAAAGCAACAAAAAGCCCAAACTAAATGACAATCAGGCATTTTGTACAAAGATAAAGATGTTTTTGCACAAGAAAAGCACACAGCCCTACTGCATTGGGCTGAAATACAAAGAAAATTCATGTGAAGTCAGCCAGCAGATCCCTGTTTCTAAAGATCCATCACCAGCGCCAAAAAAGGATAAAGACATTTTTGTCATCCAGGTCAATGTTCTTTCACTGTATAGTCTTTGTTTTGCGTTTAATTCCAGGGTTTCATCAGCACAGACAATCCTGTGAACATCAGCTTTTGTTTCTCGTGTGTGTGTGTGTGTGTGTGTGTGTGTTAAACATGTGGACTGGTTGTGTGTAATGTAAAAGTTGGCATGAATGTTTAGCAGACCTCCGGTTGCATGTTTTACTCTTTTGCGCATGCAGAGAGGACGTCTCTTCTGCTGTTGTACTCTTCATTTCTGCTATGCTTACAGACGCTCGTCTCCAAACCGAGGTTCGATACACATCTGACTCCTCTCTTCCTGCCTCCTATTTGCAAACTTTTTTAAAAGTAGATTATTTCTTCTAGATAGACTTTGTGGTGCAACAAGGAAAAAAGCATCATGAAATGTTTTATGTAGAATGCAACAGTTGGTGAATTTGTCGATATTCTTGAATTATTTAGTTTTTTTATGTCATGTACTGCTTTTTTTTGTCAGAGGGCTTTTGTTTTTTTTCTTTGAAGTAGATGTACATCTAATCAAATGCCAAATAAATTGTACCATGAAGAACAGTCATGTTTGCGTTCCTTTTGTTTCAGATCACTGGGGTGGAGATCTCATAACGTGTGTTATTTGATTCTTTTGAGCGTGATGACTCGAATCCAGAATGACTCCTTTGAACGTTTTAATGCCTTCTCAGAGATTTCCCTGTCCGTCGTGGAAATCCATCGCTCTTAAATCTCATGTGAGCCAGAGGGGGGATCCCCAATGTAAAGAAGCACTCAGTTCTCTGATGTAAAAGCCGTTCCTCAAGCCTCCTGGAAATTCTCACTCCCTGAGAGATTAGACATCGGTGACATAGTTGTGAGATTCCCAAATAAAGGATTTACTGTTTCACAATTGTGATGAGATACATTGTCTTGTAAGAACTACATATTGTACACAGTGGTCCCAAAATGTATTTAGACATTTTAAAATGTCATTGCAGTCATTTAACAGACACTTTCATCCAAAGTGACTTAAAATGAGCGTTACAGAAGCAATCAAAACCAACAAAAGAGCATTAATATGTAAATGCTGTGACAAGTCACGGTTAGTCTAACACAGTAAATGTAGCAAGGTTTTTTTTTATAGTAAATAAAAAGAAAAAAGTAGATGGAATAGAAAAAGAGAACGCTAGTGTTAGTGGGTCCATTTTTTTAAATAAAGTAGTAGAACAGAAATAGAATAGATAATTAATTTTATATATATATATATATAATATATATATATATATATATATATATATATATATATATATATATATATATATATAAGTTGTTTTTGAAAGAAGTCTGTTCTGCTCACCAAGGCATGTAAGAGTAAAAACAAAAATGAATAAAAAGATTACAATTTAAAACAACTGTTTTTAATACATTTTAAAAATTTAGTTTATTTCTGTGATGCAAAGTTGAATTTACAGCATCATTACTCTAGTCTTCAGTATCACATGATCTTTCAGAAATCATTCTAATATGTGACGCTGGACCACAAAACCAGTCATAAGTGTCATAAGCTGAATAAATAATCTTTCCATTGATGTATGGTTTGTTATGATAGGACAATATTTGGCCGAGATACAACTATTTGAAAATCTGGAATCTGAGGGTGCAATAAAATCAAAATATTGAGAAAATCGCCTTTAAAGTTGTCCAAATGAAGTTCTTAGCAATGCATATTACTTATCAAAAATGAAGTTTTGATATATTTATGCTAGGAAATTTACAAAATATCTTCATGGAACATGATCTTTACTTAATATCCTAATTATTTTTGGCATAAAAGAAATATCAATAATTTTGACCCATATAATGGATTTTTGGCTATTGCTACAAATATACCCCAGCGACTTAAGACTGGTTTTGTGGTCCAAGGTCACATATGCTGATTTGATGCTCAGGAAGCTCAGGAATCTATTATCAATGTTAGAAGCATGTTTCATAATATTTTTTGCAAACCATGATCCTTTTTTTTCAGGATTCTTTGATAAATAGAAAGTATAAAAAGAACAGCATTTGTTTGAAATAGATTTTTTGTAACCTTTTACTGTCACTTTTAATCAATTTAATGCATCCTTGCTAAATAAAGCATCAATTTCTTAAAAAAAAACAAAAAAAAAACACGGTAGTAAACCTGACTTGAATAGACCTACTTTTTTGGAGCCTCTGTGAACTAATATTTATTATTATTATTATTATTAATCATAATAGTATTGTTAAAAAATAATGTTATATATATATATTATTATTATTATTGTTGTTATTATTGTTAAAATATTTTTATAATTTATCTTTTTTGTTAATTAATTCCCCACATTTGATTGATTACCTTTGTTAAACATTCCATTTGCATTATTATATATAGAACACATGATGTCCCTGCTTTGTTCATTGCATATATTCAGTGTTCGTTCTCTGGTTCCTCGTTCAACAAAAGTTATTTGTGTGAGACTGTGGACGAGCGCAGCGGCAGCGACGCGCTCAAATGAGCACAGTCAGAGAAAAAAACCTGACATCCTACCTCCATTCAAGAAGATCACTACTTAAACCCCCGTTTGCTTTGCATTTAGTATTGTTTGTGGTGTAAGACCAGTGGGAACATTTTGATTCATTTTCAGGGCATGATGTTACTTCTGATGCTGATGTTGTCTGTGGTTTCATTGGCACACGGTGATGATGGTGAGTGACGAATGATTCATTGGTACATTTCCTTTCTGTCGCTTTGGGCAAAACTTTTGAGTTTCCAAAGCTATTATTTTTCACTTTTAGTTTTAAGGAATTAAGTTCAATGTCTTTGACTGAAATGAGTGATTTGATGAACTTACATAAAAAAATTTTTTGAACTGTTTTCTCTCAGACTTCTGTTATGATGAGGAGCACTGTGGTGAGTTCTTGTTCTGTAGTTTGTTCTTGTTGGAATTCATTCAGAATGACAAACTAATTTTTTCAATGCTGCTATATTGTCATGACGTAAAACAACATTAAACTGTTCTTGGTAGATCCATATGCATGGGGAGATAACTACCCCTCTTGCCATCCTCTTCTGGAGAGCCATCACTCTCCCATCAACCTGGACCATCCGCTGATGAAGAACCAATCTTTAGACTCTCTGCACCTGGAGGGGTTTAATTTGACTCATAAAGGTCAATGGTGGCTGACAAACCAGGGTCACTCTGGTAAGTGATTACTGACCTTCAGAAAGATGTCACACTTTATTGAAGTGCTCCCTTGGAATTGAAAGTGGCGTGTCTCTGTGTGTAGTTGTGCTGGAGTTGGGTAACGGTATGCAGGTGAGTGGCGGAGGGCTTCCTGGAACTTACCGCACCATCCAGCTGCATTTCCATTGGGGAAGTGTGTCTTCAAATGGTTCTGAACACACATTGGACCATCTGAGATTTCCTATGGAGGTTTGGGGCTTCACGTTGTCCATATCTCTAAGCTGTTTATGAAGTTTACACTTTTTGTAATGTTTGTCCATGTTTGCGCGCAGATGCACATAGTCAACATCAAATCCACACATCCAAATCTGACGTCTGCGCTTGAAGACCCAGCTGGCCTTGCTGTGCTTGGAGTCTTTGTCGATGTAAGATATTGTTTTATCTGAAGTAGTATGTCATGACACCACAGGTTTGTATTTTATCATTATTACTCTTCCACAGGTGACATTTTTGCACAATGAAAACTTCCAGTCCATCTCAAATGCACTTCCTTCTGTTGCCTACAAAGGTTAGTCGAGACAGTAAACTTTATTGATTAATGTAATTATTAATTTAATCCAAAAAAAAAAGTTACGGAAGCCTTTTCCACAACGGAATAAAAAATGTTTCACAATTCTGACATTTTCTCGCATTTCTGAGGAATATATATATATATATATATATATATATATATATGTATGTGTTAGGGCTTAGTCAAACAGAATAATTGTGATTAATCGCATCCAAAATAAAAGTTTGTTTACATAATAAATGTGTGTGTACTGGGCATATTTATATGTATAAGTACACAAAAATACATGTATATATTTAAAAATATTTACATGTATACATGTATTTTAATATTTATATAATATTTATATTTTACATAAATATAAATATATATTACATGTACATGTACAATATATACATGTATGTGTGTGTATTTGTATACATATAAATATACACAGCACACACACATATATTATGTTAACACAAACCTTTTGGATGCGATTAATCGATTTGCCAGCCCTAGTTGGTATGTATTTATTTTTCTGAATTGTGAGACATAAATTTAGTTGCAAAGTGTTAACTCAGAATTCTGAGGAAAAAATTTCAGAATTGCAAAATGTAAAATCACAATTCTTAGAAAAATTGTGAGATGTAATTTCAGAATTGAGAGATATAGATTGGAATTGCAATGGGAAAAATGTCTGAATTTTGAGTTTTGTGTCTTGCGATTCCGACCTTTCAAAAGTTGGGAATTTTCAAAGTTGGGAATTTTGCATTTCTGTGAAAAAAAAAGTCTGAATTGTGAGATGAAAATTCACAATGAACTTTTTTCACTTTTTTTCGTAGTTGAAAAGGGCCTCCATTACAAAAAAAAAAAAGAATGTGCAGATGTCTAAATATAAGTAAATCTAAATCTTTTCATTTTCTTGTAGGACAAACAAAATCGATCAGACCATTTCCTCTGATGAATCTGTTACCTCAGAACAACCTAACGCAATATTACCGTTATCACGGCAGCCTCACAACGCCGCCCTGTTCACAGGTGGTTTTGTGGACCGTGTATGAAGTACCCATCTATATCTCATGGGCTCAGGTAAGGCGTCCGAAATATACAATGCAACGCAATTTCAGTGTTGCTGCAAGGGGGCGCTATAGTGGTATTAGCATAAACATTCTTCTTTTACGGTTATGGCAAAGCAGCAGTTAAAAGGGAATCTTACCAAATTAAAAGTTGAAATTTAATTAAACAGTCAATATGTTTGTATATTGCGAAATGAGTAACACATACGTTTAATAGCACACATTTGAGGTATGGCGGTTTGTTACAGCCACAATAACGCTGCACGCAATGAGGCCCCACACTTGCAATTTGCATTTGATTAGTTGCGCAGATTGTGTAGTTGTTCTGCAGATCTTAAATTTATGCAATTGTTGTACAAATGTATTAAAGATTTTTTTAACATTTGCTTTCTTTTGACAGTTCGAGCTGTTTGTAAAAGGGATATATTCCACAGAGGAATTAGCCGATAAACAGGTTCACCTGCAGAACAACTACAGACACATCCATCCAACCTATGGTCGGCCTGTGTATGCATCCAAAGATGCTAAGATGCTCACCAATGGAGTTTCCCCTCTTGCCATTTTTAATATTTTTATTTATTTAGTTCTTTTATTTATTGGATTTTTTAACATTTAGCTTTTTGCATATTGTAGAACGACAGTATTAAACATCCACTTCAAATACGGTGTCAAAAACTACTCAGAAAGCATCACTATAGCGAACGATGATAGTAGCCAGTCTAAAGTCCCGTTTACAACAAGAACGATAACGTTCTCTTTATTATAAGCACCCTGCAGTTATGTGCCTGCCACTTTAAATGCTGTGGCTGTTTAAGGATGGTGGATTCTGATTGGCTGTCAATAATTTTATGCTTCAACTAGAAAACAAAATACGAAAGTGTTGCAAAAACTCCATATCTTTCCCGTGTCATTATCATTACAGCTAACCTACAGGACTTACCTATTCTCATCGAATTTGAACGACTATTATAACCGTATAATTATTAGTTATCTTTAAGGCCCGTTCAACCAAGAACAATAACAGCATTCACACCAAAGAACGATAAAGTTCTGTTTTGTCGTCTGTCGCTTTAAATGCACAAGCTGGATTCTGATTGGATGTCATTCTATTTATCGTTCATCAGCTGGAAAATAAATCGTTCTGGGGTGCTTCCAACAATAATGTTCCTCTGTCATTATCGTTCTTGTTTTGGTGGACTTCGCTATTCTCCTAGGATTAGAAGAAACTTTTTCTAGTTATCGTCCTTGCTGTGAACAGGCCCTTAAATTGAATTATAATTCATTGTAATTCGCCAAGAACAATTGTGCTAATTATTTGTATGTAGAAACAAATTGTAGTTGCGCATTTGATCACACATCTACAACAACCCCATTGAGTTTTTCAGCCAGATTGCTATCGGATGAGTGATTTTTCTTAGTGGGTATCCCCATTACGTATTTCCCCTCATTCATACTGAACTTGATCACTCAAAGCCTTTCCTCAGTCATACACAAAGGCCACTTAGTGGGATTTAAAATGATACCTACAGTAGAAAGATAAAGTTAAAGGGGAGTTTATGACCTTATAAAAGTATGTACACCTAGATGTACCAAACTTGAACCAATGAAGTTATTCTGTGAAAATACAAACTTACCTCAGGAGACAAACTATTTGATGTATATACAATAGCAAAGCTATCAATAGTTTGACTCAAGTGCAAAGTGTTCTTTTACATGATAAAGTGTTGAAATAAAAATGACATTGTTATCGGTGTGTTTTGTCTATTTTGACTGGCTCACACACACACACACACACACACACACACACACACACAAGCGTGTTGTTGTAGTGCTCATACCCTTCGCGTCCTGTTACTGACACTGGGGGCACTGCTCACTCACACAAAGAGCCCTTGTTTCTGTCTCTTTCGAGGTTACTAGGTTTGCTAATCTGGCCAGTGAGGTCATTCCCTGCTGCTCACTGACAGAACAGTCACTATTTCAGCCTGACGTTCTGAAGTGGACCTCATCAACAACTACTTGCCTGTAAATCATTGTACTTTAGCTTAACTGGTAACAATTTCTAAGATAATGTAATATAACAAGAATCATTAGATGTTAAACGGCACTATATTGTTATATTGTAAGAGCGATGAATGTAAATTGCAAATATTATGTAAATGTAAATATTAAAAATACTTATAGTTCTTGTGTGTATATATATATAGTACTATATTTCGTTAGTATATTTATTAATATTTCATATATATAAAGAAATATTAATGAATATAAATATACTAACAATTAAGGAATGTTTTTGTTCAACTGATGACAGAATTTTCATTTTTCTTTTTTTTTTCTTTGGTGAACATGCAAGTAGAAATTAAATACATTACAAATAATAGCTGAATCTTACAAACGACAGCTGAAAGTCTTTATTAAAAGTAAAGGGTAAACATATGAATAGAACTATGAGTAATGTTAGGCAGTATGTAGGGCAGATGGTGAGACCCCAGTGTGCTTTAGACCTCCTACTAACAAAAATGTGTTAAGTTATTAATCGCAATTAAACCCACATTCGGAATCCTGCTCCTGCTAACTCTGTACACACGAACTCATCTGGAGAAAACATCCAGATTAATAAACTTTACATAAATGTGAGACATGATTAAAAGATCTGATAAAACAAGGCAGATGAAAAAAAATCCTTTATTTTTCCATGATCTTTTTTTCCATACATTTGTGGTATAATAAATAGACAGGGGCTAAAGGTCGATTTCACCAATGTCCCTTGCCATTTCTGAATGATAATGCTTTTCCCCCACACTGCAAACAGATTTTCATAGAATTTACAACCAAAAATAAAAAATAAAGCTTGACACAAGCTGAAAATACTGCCACCAGCTCTCTGTACTCACTGTCAGACAGACCTTTCTGAGCTGTGACGCTGTAGCAAATCCTCAAGAACAAAAATATATATATTTATATTTATATATTCACAGTTAAAGTATTTACACATAAGAATCCAAAGGAAAATGGGCAGAAAAAAGACGTTTCTACGAGAAACAATCTTTCAAAAGGAAGTACAAATCTTTTATGTACAAGATGCATCATTTTCTTTAAATTAGCTATTCAACCCCTTTTTCATATAGTGATCCCTGAAAAATATTCATTTTAAATACTCCATTTGTCGCTCATAAAAGCAGAATGATGCATCATCACTCCCCATTGTGATTAAAAAAGCCTCATTCCTCTATACAAACCATTATTATCCTGTACAATATAAACATTTAAAAAGAAAAACAAAAAGCTGGGAGACCTTACCCTGTGAGTGAACTAATGTAAAGGACACGTTTCATAGCTTGGTCTTGTGAGTGCCATTTGGTTTGATGGGGGTTGGAAGCCTCTAGTGCATTTATAAACATAACCAAATCACAAAGAAAAGCAAGTGACCACTCTGCCTTGCAGATCAGAAAGTCTTCTGCTTTCAAAGGGAAATTTGGCTGAATGAGGCTGTAGTAGCTTTTCAAACTTTTAGATGATTAAATACTGAGCAAAATGCAGAAGGGCCTCAAAAGGGTCGCCCAAAGTACCAGTGAACTTAGGTCATTCGTACAAACACACACACACACACATAGGAGGAGACAAATGGAAGAAGGTTTGCCTTTGGAGTTGTGACACAAAGTACAAATTTGGCACTGTATTCGACTTGTACTTGATTTTCTGGGTCCACTGCTGACGTTTTCAGGTCGACGGACCTAATACTCCAGGGTCTGATATCCTAAACATCGGTGCATCTACTTATATTAGATTTATTA
Organism: Tor tambroides; assembly: GCA_021397915.2. Taxonomy (NCBI): domain Eukaryota; kingdom Metazoa; phylum Chordata; class Actinopteri; order Cypriniformes; family Cyprinidae; genus Tor; species Tor tambroides. The sequence continues at coordinate 1,815 of JAFVLL020005257.1, read as the reverse complement.
GTGGAATTGGTGCCTGGGCAACCTTTTTGAAAAGCATCAGTGCTGTGAACCAGTTACTGCACTCACAGAGAACTCCTAATACTATGAAAACCCATGCTGAAACCAGTGCAGGTGGATTTTGCTTCTTAAAGTGAACTGGTGATGTCAATTCGGAACATACGTTTGCAGAATAGCAGCATCATATTGGTGAGATTTGTTCCGTTATAGAAAGTTCAGCACTAGTGACTGAATATGCATGAAGCCAATCGGACCTCTGCATGTTCATCTACTGAAATAGTGAGCTGACATGACAAACAGAGTTAATACTAAGCTGTACAGCTTTAAAGTGGAATCTTGATTGAAAACAAGCAGCTTTCTGCCTTTACACCTTACAAAAGCTAGAGGGCAGCAGACACTCTCAAATCCAAAGATCACAGAGACGGTTGTATAAATGGCTTGAAAAAATGAAAGGATAAAGTGTAGTGTATTGTTGGTTTTGCTTTTGATCCTTTAAAAAAGGTCCAGTACGTAGGTGCCACATGCAGCGCTGGCTGAAATATCGTAGGAGCGTTTTGCTTTGTGTAAATTTGCCTGAGCTGTGGACTTTTTCTACTGATTTGTTTTGTGGCTGGCGCAGGTGTGCTTTTGTTGAATGTTCTGCAAATTGAAGACAATTGACCCAATTCCGCCAACAATGGTTAGTGTCACGATGAATGCTAAACCTTGTGGGCTTGTTACAGTGAAGTCCGACAATAAACTAAACTTCATACAAGTCGGGCTGGAAGGACAAGAACAAAAAATCTGACCAAAGCTTTTTTAAAACTGAATTTTGTGCGTGTGGGACAGACGTGAGCAGCTTAAAGTGTTTCAGGTCCGAGTTCAGGGACGGGGAGGTCTCTCCATAACCAATCCGCAGAGGAAAAGGGGACTAACGAGGAGCAGGAGCTCCACGGCAAAGACAAACTGTGCCAAATGGGCAGACGACAAAGTGAGTGCCCAAACATTTAGGGGAAAAAATAAGTCCAGTTCCATAGAGGTCAATGGAAGAGTGGTAGAAAACTCATTTTTTATGCTTGAAAGAGCACCTGTAATTCGTAAACAATCATGAAAAAGTACAAAAACGAAGTCCCAGACACTTAGCTGCACGATATATCCAGTGGATGTGTTGGATTTCACCCACTATTTCCTCTGTAGATCCAGAAGACGGGGTGTCTGGGCTTGTTGTTGGGCAGTGCATGTTTTTAAGAAAGTTCTCGCCGTTCCTTTGGGGTTAGTTTAAGGTTCCCCGGCAGTTCTCTGCACCACAGAGGCACGGTATCTTTTCGTCCTCGATGGGGAACTTGTAGTCGTAGGTGATCTCCTCATTAACATTTATTGGCTGCCGGGAGTAGATGACGATCTTTTTCTGCGACTCCACAGTGATGACCTTGGCATAACAGTTTGGCTGCAAAACACAAAGCAGAACATGAGCAATATGGTTTTCAACTTCAAAATTAGCTTTTGTTAAGACAACGTACAAGCAAACTCACATTGCAACTGTGATTGATGAAGCGGGCAAAGTTGCCACATTTGGTTGCGTCTATAATGGTATCGTGATCCACACGGAACATGTAGCTACTGCCGATGCCTTCTTCCTCGTAGCGCTTCTCTCGCATATCTGCAATAACCTACAGATGGAGATGAGACAGTTACAAACAGACTGGCCAACAAGCAGGGATGCTGAAAGTTGGGGTGGCTTCACGCCAAAGTCTCTTTAAGACAAGTCATGTCACTCGGCGGCCATCTTTGAAACGCCTCTCGGGCATCCAAGTGCAGCTCCTATCTCTTTGTATGGGG
>JAFVLL020005253.1:0-11294 GCA_021397915.2 Tor tambroides | reverse complement strand
AGTGTATGTTTAATTAAGCCTGAGTTGTTTCATTTGTATGCAATGGCTGTTGTTAACCTCTTTCCCTTCTGCAGGCCAGTAGTGGAGAAGTCAGTCGGTCACTTAGCTGGACTTAACTAATTACCCCAGTAGTCATGTTGGGACTGAATTACTATTGCTTCAACGAAAGACCCCTTTACAAAGCTACTCTTTAACCCCTCCCAGCACCGTGCTATCCTTCAACCGTATGGACTGTTTACCCCGTCACGTGGGGTTGGAATATATCGGCCAGTGCCTCCATTGAGTGGAGTTGCTTGAATGGACTGTATGCTTGATAAAGGAGCTGCCTACAGACTGTTGAAAAGAAAGAGAAACGAACATGAAAAAAAAAAATACGGATAGACATTGTGTTGAATGCATTTCTGCCTTTTATTAACACTGTGAATCTATGGTAATATCCTTGTTAATGTGTGTGATGTATTTTGTATCAGTCATGCCATGGTACTGGAGTGGTGTTAAGTTTAATCACCATCCAGAGTGGGGCTAGTGTTGCGGGAGAGAGGAAATAGGAGTTGCTGCTTTAAGACAGCTATGTACGGGAGTTGTAGTCCAGAGTGAGATGCATTGTGCGTAATGTAGTTCAGTGACATGTGCTGGTGTGACGTGCCCTCAGTGTGTGCTGCGCAGTTGAGAACGGAGAAAAAAGTTTGTGTTCTACTTTAAGTTCAGTCAAGTCAGTCCACCCGGGAGCTGTTTTCACTGTGAACCTGACAACACGAGAATGAGTAAAAAAAGGGCATGCATCAGTAACTTTGTCTGTCTCATCCTTTGCACAAACATGAATTGACGGGTTGTTACGCTGCCCCCGGGAGTCGCTGAAGCGGAGAAAGTAACATCACTAAATGTTTGTCATGAAATCTCTCTGCTTGTATGATAAATTTATTTTTAGAAATTATTAATTTTATATTTTAGAACACTGAATAGGGCAAATGGTTAAAACACAATTTTTTTTTTTTTTTTCCATACTCTGTTCTCTTTTTTCCATACTTTTGCAGACCTGCAAATTACTTAAGTGAAGTACTTTTTAAAAAAAAACTGTGCAGGAACCGGTGAGCCCAAGGAAAGCATGTTGTTTTACATAAACCTCTAAAATTACAACGCAGTATCAAGTGTGTGAAGTGAGTGTAAGCTCTATGAATGAAATACACGCAAATAAAATAGCAGTGTTGCACTTGTCTTTTTACATGCATTTTTACATTTTTACATTTCCTGGATATTAAATCTATTTCCATATTTCTGAACCCTTACTGTTTTAATTAAAAGATATTTAAATATTTATTTATCGGATCACGAAAGGTCCCCAAACTGGGACTCGAACTTGCGTTCCCCGAAGCACAACCGCACTGCATCTCCAAACACTGCCTATATAAGGAAATTGGCTCCAACTGTAAGAAAATATTAAATAAATGGGTAACACTTTATAATAACTGCACACTATGAATCATTAGTTATGCATTAGTAAATAGTCAGTTCATCCTTTATAAAGCATTGTCCCAACATTAATAGGCATTAGTAAGCAGTTTATAAATACAGCTATAAATTCCTTGTTCTTGATTTATAAGCATATCTATTACAAAGGAAATTTAAAGCCTCAGTTATCTTCCAAACAGAAAAATTAAACAAACACAACACAGAGGGATACAGAACACAGAAATATTTATTTCAAGATGCAAAAAAAAAAAAAAAAATTAAACAGTACAACTGTACACTTGATTTTTTTTTCTATGACATTGTAGAAGTTTCTTTTTCTTTTTCTTTTTTTTCTCAAGTGTACAGTTGTACAGTTTCATTTTTTGCATCTTGAAAAACAATCTGTGTTCTGTATCCCTCTGTGTTGTGTTTGTTTAATTTTTCTGTTTGGAACATAACTGAGCCTTTAAATATCCATTGTAAATGCTTTACAAGGCATAAATAGTCCTCACTTTAGATCACAAAAATAGATGACTGACAACTACAAATGTTGTATAACTACCTGGCTTAATCATGAATTACAGCAGGATTGTGTGTCAATAAAGCATTTATTAACACACTGAGCAACTATTATCATGTGTCTAAATAATAAGATTTATAAATGTACATTTAGTTTATTTATCATTTACTTACACTTTCTAAATGATCTTATGAACCACTGACAACTCCTAAATAACTGCTTTGTAAATAACATAAAACTTAATTTAGAAATGATAAATTGATCGTTAATAAAGTATGAAAATACAATTATTAAACATTATAGATGTGCTCAAGAACAAAACATTTATAGCTGTATTTATAAACTGCTTACTAATGCCTATTAATATTGGGACAATGCTTTATAAAGGATGAATTGACTATTTACTAATGCTTAACTAATGATTCATAGCGTGCAGTTATTATAAAGTGTTACCAATAAATGTTATAATCATAAAAAAAAAGATTATTTTAGTTAAACACAGCATATTTGGTCAGTCATAAGTACGAAAAAAAGATAGGCTATAAAACCTTAGTCATAACAGTAACTGTACGAAGTTCTGCCTACTTCCAGTTTTATCCGAATAAAGATATACTGATACAAATAATTTTGTGATTGTTACAGATACAAATACTGGCTTCGCTGCACACCCCTACTGGGCACCATCAATGTAACATTCCAGCTGGGAACTGAGTCATGGCAGCAGGTATTTCATGTGTTAAGAGAAACCACACAGACTGTGTTGCTGGGCTGGGACTTTCTCTTGAAAAAGCATGCCTTGCTGGACCTCAGTCGTGCTAAGCTACAACTGTGGGACATCACGGTTCCTCTACTTACCACCAAAGACTTTGTTCCGACATGCTGCAATGTGTTGCTGACCACCACCATAAATTTGCCACCTCTTAGTGAGTCAGTTGTGCCGGTTAAGGTATGTCTACTTAACACAGCCCATGTAGTGAGTGACTTTGCTGGATACCTAGAACCCAATGTGGCAGAGTCTTCCAGTCTAATAGTAGCTCACACACTAGCTGGGGTTCACAACGGACTGACAAAGGCTCGGATTTTGAATCCTACTGGACATGACATTTCATTGAAACAAGGGATGCACCTTGGTAAGTTATACTCAGTGGATAATTCTGATGTTAGCAGTTTCATGCCTCGGTTGATGTAACTGCAGTGACCTCTTCTGCAGCTGCGCCTCCTATATTGCTGGACGAGTCACCTATTTCTGATTCGGAGAAAGCTGCACTGTCAGCATTGCTGTTTTAATTCAATGACATCTTCAGCTCCTCCAAAAAGAATGCTGGCAAATGTAAGCTAGTGAAACATTACATCAGAACTGGTGAGCAGGCTCCCATCAAACTGCGTGCACATCGTACATCCCCTGAGAAGCGTGCTGAAATAGAAAGACAGGTGACTGATTTGCTTGCAGATGGTGTGATCGAGGAGAGCTGTAGTCCCTGGGCATCGCCAGTTGTTTTGGTGAGGAAGAAGTGTGGCACCTGGCGTTTTTGTGTGGATTACAGACGTTTAAACAGTGTGACTATTAAAGACTCTCATCCCCTGCCATGAGTGGACAACACACTGGACACGCTGGCATTTTTTCTAATGGATACTGGCAGGTGGAAGTTGCAGAGGAGGACCGAGAAAAGACGGCTTTTACAACGGGACAGGGACTCTATCAGTGGCGATCTATGCCGATGGGCCTTTCCAACGCCCCGGCTACATTTCAACGTTTGATGGAGCTGGTCCTCAGAGGGCTCCCGTGGCATATCTGCATGGTATACCTCGATGATATTTTGATTTACAATAAAACCTTTGAGGAACACATGTCAAGCCTCAAAGAGGTATTTTTGAGAATCCAGTCTGCAGGGTTAAGACTAAACCCACGCAAATGCCACCTTGCCAGAGATCATGTAGTCTTCTTGGGCCATGTAGTGTCTCGGAAGGGTCTTCAGCCTGACCCCAAAAACACGGAGAAAGTTTTGAACTGGCCAGTTCCCCGTTCTCCTTCTGAGGTGAGAGCCTTTGTGGGCCTATGTTCTTATTATAGACGTTTCGTCAAGGACTTTTCAAAACTTGCTGCGCCACTGAACCAACTCGTTGGTAAAAATGTGCCCTTTGTGTGGACTGCTGCGTTTGACCGATCATTTTACCACCTGAAAAATGTTTTGTCATCTGAGCCTGTTGTGATATTGACTGACTTTAGTGTGCCCTTTAAAATCTACACTGATGCCTCTAACCTGGCTGTCAGTGCAGCTCTCGCTCAGGACAGAGAGCGGCGTGAACGTGGTGGCATATGCCAGCCGGGCATTGAATTCCACACAGAAGCGTTGGCCACCATTGATCGTGAGTTGTGGGCTATTGTGTGGGCAGTAAGGGAATTCAAGCAATACATTAGACTTGCTTCATTTACCATAATCACAAACCATTGACCACTCTTAGCCTTATGACGAATGTCCACTGATGATGACCCAACAGAAAGAAGAGATGGATCCTGGAGCTTGATCCATTGAATTGGGTCATTGTACGCAAAGATGGACAACATCACAAGAATGCAGATGCGCTTTCTCGCTGCTCCGGGGACACCTGACATGAACATGGCAGAGGACAGTGTTAAAGGGGCACTGCAAGTGAATGTGGTGAGTTCTAATCAAACAGACACTGAAATTCCATGTTCCTCTGAAGTCTCTGATTCTGCAGGAGATGTGACTGCGGAGAACTCACTTGACAATTCAGATAGCATGTCTCCCATTAATATTTTGTCCCGCAGTTTATCAGACATTAGAGCTATGCAGAATGTTGACCCTGACATTAACACTGCTTTGAGCTGGGTGGCACAATCCCAAAGACCATTTAGGAGAAAATTACAAGGAGCTTCCAAGTGCTTATGGAAGCTTTGGACTGAATTCAACCATCTTTCTATCATTGATGGACTGTTATGCCGCTCAGTTTGCTGCCCCCTCACGAGTAAACCTGTAGTCCAAATAGTTGCTCCCTCGGCTCTAATATTGGACATTCTTTTGCAGTTGCATGGTGCCCCAGCTTCTGCCCATTTCTCTTTAGAGCGTGTGTGGGAACTGGTGAGACAATTTTGTTATTGGCCTTCCAAGTACAGGGACATTAAAGACTAGTGTGAGCAGTGCAAAAGGCATGTCAGACACGGCGCATTCCTGTTCCAGCCCACCGTGCACCGATGGGTGGATCCCAGTCAATGCGGCCATTTGAAAGAGTGTCTATGGACTTAGAGTTCATCTTAGAGACTTCAAAAGGAAACCAGTATGTGCTGATTGTTGAGGACTACTTCACTAAATTTGTCAATTTGTATCCCTTGCCTAATCAGTCAGCACAGACAGTTGCTCATTGTCTGTTTGAGGACTATATTCTACTTCATGGCATTCCAGAGACATTGCATTTGGACCAGGGCCATCTGTTTGAGGCAGAGGAACCGCATGAAGCTGGCACCTCACTGGAAGGGACCTTATAAAATTGTTGTGGACTGATGTGGTGAACTGGGACTGACTTATCGTATTGTAAATCCTTTTGACGCTGGTGAGAGGGCACAGGTAGTGCGTCATAATAGGGTGTGGCCATACACAGTACATGTTTCTTCCCTTTCACAAATCCAGACACTGTCCAATGTTCCAGATTCACAGCCTGAGTCATTTCCTCTGGAGTCTGAAGTTTCTGGGGGAATGGATTGTGTTTCTCACCAGAAAGATCTGAGTACTTTGTCTGACTCGCAATGTTCAGTTAAGGAGTCTGAGCCAAATGTTAGTAAGAATGGGAGCGTTTGTAGACCTCCTGGCCATTTAAAGTATTTTGTTCTGTATTGAAGTAACTGTTTGCCTCTGTGTATGGGAGAGTGTTAGTAAGAATTTGTTCTATTGCTGATCCTTTTGTTTCTACACGAAAAAGAAAGAACAAAGTTTTGAAAAATGGGAAAGTTACTGTGTAAAGTTTAAGAGAGAAAAAAAAGTGAAAGGAGGAAAGAGAAATAAGTTCAAATAAAAAGCTAAATATATAGAGGGAATGTTGTTTCCAATAATAGGCTTGTTGCCATGTGTAAAGAGTCCACTGAAGGCGAGTGTAGTGAAGAACCCAAGTGCAGTTTATTTACAAGGTGAAATCCAAAATCCAAACATAATCCAAGAAGACGAAGACTTGACTTGACTTGACACAGACTTGACTTGAAATGAAACAGGCTTGACATGAAAGAGACTTAACGTGGCATGAAACAAACTAAACTCACCGACAGCAGGTAACGACATCAATACATGACACGAAACAAAGGCAAGGACATGGCTACTTATAGCAAACACTAAGGGTCACATGACAAGAACCAACCAATGAGGAAACAAGACACATGACTAGGACAACCAATAAGAACGTGACACATCGAACAAGGGAACCAATAACTGGAATACATGAGGGCAAGGTAAGCATGACACAAACGGGAACCATGACTAACTTCAAAATAAAAGACATGAAAACATGAACATGAAACAAACCCCAAAACAGACCTTACAGATCCCCCCCTCTAAGGGTGGCTCCTGACGCCCTAACAAAACACCCAACCCAAGCAGTCCAGGAGGGTGGTGGAGCGGAGGTGGAATTGGGGGAGGGATGGAGGGCCAGGGCCCAGGAAGGGAACAGGACCTGGAGCGTGGAGCAAGGCGGGCCTGGAGCATGGGGCAATGGCAGAACAGACGGGGCAGGGAAGCCATAGCGGAGCAGGGGGCCATGGCGGAGCAAAGGAGCAGGGAAAAATGTCCTTTAAAGCCACATCATTAAAATCTACCACATGGCACAGTCCACAAAAGTCGGCAACATAGTCCTCTATGGCCCTGTCGCCTTGACGAAGGCAGAGGAGGCTAACTGCTGGGTTCATGGTGCGGGTCGTGTATTCTGTAAAGAGTCCACTGAAGGCGAGTGTAGTGAAGAACCCAAGTGCAGTTTATTTACAAGGTGAAATCCAAAATCCAAACATAATCCAAGAAGACGAAGACTTGACTTGACACAGACTTGACTTGAAATGAAACAGGCTTGACATGAAACAGACTTGACGTGGCATGAAACAAACTGAACTCACTGACAGCAGGTAACAACATCAATACACGACACGAAACAAAGGTAAGGACATGGCTACTTATAGCAAACACTAAGGGCCACATGACAAGAACCAACCAATGAGGAAACAAGACACATGACTAGGACAACCAATCAGAACGTGACACATTGAACAAGGGAACCAATAGCAGGAATACATGAGGGCAAGGGAAGCATGACACAAACAGGAACCATGACTAACTTCAAAATAAAAGACATGAAAACATGAACATGAAACAAACCCCAAAACAGACCTTACACCATGTTAATGTGCTCTGTACTTTGTTTTGTGTCTTATTGTACACAGATGTTTATTTTTTCTGACTGTTGACCTTGTATTCTGGCACATAAACGGGGATGTTTATTTTGTGAGGGGGAACGTATGTAACAGACTTTATTTGATTATGTTATGTTGCACTAATTCTGGATGTACTGGCACTCATTATGTGTGTCTGTGTGTAATGCATTTTTCCCCTCGGGGCTTGCCGTAGATAGGCAATGGGCATGCGCACTTTGGTATTAAAATGTCGTGGGTTTTTGGAGTGCTCTCTCTGGTGTGTGAGAATAAAAGTTAAGAGGAGTTCAGATGCTCTCGTTTGTTGTTTTCTTATCCATAAGTGTTTAGGCGAACCCTGCACAAATGCTCGGTTACAATATTAATTATTATATTGATTATTAAATTTAGTTAGTTTATTAACTAATGTTAACAGAAGAAACATTAAAATTTAAAAATGTATTAGTACTAGTAAATGTTGAAAAAATTTTCTACAGCTTTCACTAATCTTAATGTTACAAACTGACTCTTATTGTAAAGTGCTACCACTTCATTTCAACAGTCATGCTTAAAGATGACCATCTTTAAATATCTACACAAAGGCCATAGTATTGAAATTACACATATATGGATATTATATTGTGACGCGTGTCCCGAAGCCTCGTCAGCGTTGCCCTGGAAACACAAGAGGAACACCTGGGGAACCTCGTCACGGGCTGATCGGTCACGGCTGCCGGCAATCAAGCGGCGGCTACATAAGTCGCCGCCACCCCAAACACAAGTGAGTGATCACTCCAGAAGACTGGACCCTAACGACTTCTCTCGTTTCTCCCACAGAAAGCCCGTGACCGATCAGCACTACACGCACGGACACGCCGCACTGGGGACACCACCACAGCCAACCCTACCACTGATGAGCACTCCTGCATGTTTTTTCCGCACTTTTGTCAATAAATCCACCCTTCGGGGCCTTCATTGTTATTCTCTGCTGTCGTGTGATTCCTCACCCCGCCACAATATGTATACTCTGACACTTTAACCGCTTCTATTCTAGAACACTTGATGATTATTTAATCAAAATAAAATATATGTCACACATACACGCCAAGCACAATGTTGCGTCTAGGACAAACTCGCAGGTTATCACACACACACACACACCAGATGCGTAGCATTCAGTTCAAGTGGCAGTCTAAAATAATTCATTTAATCACCAAATGGGAAAAAGTCTATTTCAAGAATGAACAAAGTAGTATAGATGACTTGTGAGCGATGCCTCGTGGTACCATCAAAGAGAGGCACAAAATCGCTTTCCAGAACATTTTCATTCACTGTTCCTGGTGGAATGATCTTCCCACCCCTATCCGGAATGTTGATTCCCAGACAATTTTCAAGCGACAGCTGAAAACTCATCTCTTTTGTCACTATTTCACTTCATTATTTCACTTTTTTCAAAAACAAAAAAACGAAAAAAAAAAAAACTTTTTATCTTTTTTTAAATCTTTCCTTGTCTAGTTTGTACTTGTGTGAACAATGCCTGAAACTTGGTATTACAATCACTTCCTGTGTCTATTTGCCTCTTTAAAATGAATCACTTGATGTATTCCCCAATTGTAAGTCGCTTTGGATAAAAGCGTCTGCTAAATGTAAATGTAGATGAGTCTGAAGTTCGGTGTTTAAATAAAGCAAATGGAAAGAGAAAGCATGATCTATATTACAGCTCTCTATATGAAGCATATACTTTATTAGCGCCAAAGAAAGACAAACATTTTGCTGATGTACTATACACTATAAATGTACTATACACAATTGTATAGCTTAGAGTGAAGTCATTATATACATTAACAATGATTTGGGACAGTTATAATGTAATTTAATGGAAAACTATGTGAATGGCACTCTGTGGCACGGCAATATTTTCTGTCGGCTGCATTTAAATCTACGTCTGAATTTTTCCCGCTCAGGGGTGTGTTTCCCAAAAGCAACTATGGTCACAAGTTCCATCATTACCAATAGAGTTCAATGGAACTTACCACCATAAGTTAGCTAACAATGCTTTCAGGAAACACACCTCGTATGTCAAAACAAACAACATGTGGTGTCAGTGATTTTCGCCTACAGAGGCCATTCTCGCACTGTATAATGTCCTGACAGAAATCAAGCGTACAGCGTTAGTTCTGGCAGGTCATGGGAGTCAAGCTTGCATCGGCTGACTCGCAGTTGATCCTATATAAGCTCTATTCAGTATTATTCAGCAGCTTTTTCGCTTACTCGAGCAAATTACCCTCCTCCTTTCACCGCAGTCAGGACTCGGCTTTCTGATATTCCTTGTTGAATCAGACGTCTTTTATCTTGAATAATGTTGTTACACTTAAATATCATTAAGAACATTAATGATATCTGCTTTGTTCTGTTCTGTTTACCCTAAGGTGGTTATTATTGCTGCTCTCCCTGCTCATTCATGATAGGCTGCATGGATGGGTAGGGAGTTTTTGCCCAGAACAGAACCATACCGCCAATCCAAACTGTATGCTAAGTGTCAATCATTTTGACGATAGTGGTCCTGACAGAAGTATGTTTATTACTAGTTGTAATTTCATTTTCAATATCATAAACATATGATATGAATGATGACGTCATTTTTGATATCAAGAATTTGTGTCAGTATTAGTGGAAATGTAACTCCTGATATCAACTATCAGCCTTTCTACTTGTAGAAATTGCATTTCTGATAATAAACACTTTAATTGTTGATATCAACAGTTCATATCCTACATGTTTAAATGGGGGATAAAACTATTACAGATATCAAAAATGCATTTCTTACTAGTTAAAATTCTAAATACACATATCAGCTTTGTATTTCTTACTAATAGAAATATAATTTTTGATTCCTGATATCAAGAATTCAATTGTCACTAGTTGAAATTGTAAGATTTACAGAACCTCAGACACTTTGATCTTCGGAGATGGACAATACACACAGTGTATTAACATACAGACATCTGTTTCCACATCTCACTGAGAGAAAATGAGGGAAAACGCCTCTCCCACATATGAATTAGTTCCTTTTCTTCCCCTTCCTTCCCCTTCCCCATCTTCCCTCCACTTAGTTCACTCAGAATGGTCAACAGGATAATATAATGTTCTACATGAATGCAAGTGATATTTACAGTCATGTTTGGTATCATTTGAATTGTCTCAGTGTGTCTGGTAAAATGGTCTCAATTTTACAAGAAGTAGACTAAAAGATAATACAGATCCTAAGAGTTAAGATATATTTTGCTCACTGTAGAGGGTGTGCCATTTCGCAGTGTTTTTCATGCAAATTACCCTCTGTTCCAGTAGGGTTAAGATGATAACTCTACTTGATCAATGAAAATTCCAGTTGTTAGTTCCTGTCTCCACCTCGGGGGATGTTTGTCTTGGTCTGGGTACTTAAGGACATGTTGCAAGAGGATCAGGGTGATTCTGTAGTCAGAAGCCTGTAGAGTGGAGTGTGTCCACACACTCTACACTATGTATTTCCTAAAGACAGGAATGCATCTTTTACTTTTAAATTTATCTTTAAGAATTTGATGTTTTGTATTGATTTGATTTGATATCTCTGAATTGGCATAATACATATTTACCTGACTGATAATAAATTGTTACATTTGATTTTATTCTGATTTACTCTGAAATTATTTTCTCAAGTAGATTAAGTGAAGGTGAACATGCAACACAACTCCTTGTTCAAGCTCTTGTTCTGTCCAGACTTGACTATTGCAGTGCTCACTTGGCAGGTCTTCCAGCCAATTCCATCAAACCTCTACAACTAATGCCGCTGCAAGATTAATCTTTAATGAACCAAAAAGAACGCACGTCACACCTCTGTTCATCAATTTGCACTGGCTACCTATAGCTGCTCACATAAAATTCAAG
>JAFVLL020005250.1:0-15532 GCA_021397915.2 Tor tambroides | reverse complement strand
GTGTGTGTGTGTGTGTGTGTGTGTGTGTGTGTGTGTGTGTGTGTGTGTGTGTGTGTTTGTGTGTGTGTGTGTGTGTGTGTGTGTGTGTGTGTGTTAATGGGTGTGGCAGACTACTGTCTCCCTCAATGAGACAGACTTTTCCCAGCCTTGGTAATGGAGCCAGTCCTAAAATAAACCATCCAACACACATAGATAAACACACTGCAGCGTGCATTATTACTGCAGAATGCGTTACCTGAGAGGGATCCTTAGAGGACACAGATCAGTTCAAAGGGAACTGACCTATTAAAGTGACCACTAATGGTGGGCCACTGTGACATTAATGTAGTGACGCATTGACTGTTGCATCTGAAATGTTGCCATTCCTCATTTGTGTCTGTTAAGATTTACAACTCCGCATTTCGCCATCCAATCAACATTAAGCTAACTGAAATAAGAAAAGGAGCATCATGTAAATGGTACATGCAATATTGATGCATGCAATATGTGCCAGTTCTGAGCAATGAGTAAAAAGAGGATCCAGCAAAAAATTTGGGGGTCATGGAAAATACATTTTCAGCACAACTGAGATCATAAACTATCGTACTCACCAAAAGTCACCAAGAAATAAATAGTTTGCAGGACCATTAACTCAGCATGGATTTGAGCTGATGGTCAACAACTGACAGATTTTTCAGATAGATTATATAAATGAGGCTAATGACTGAAAAATAGTAAAGATCTGTTATCTTAATGTACAGCAAAGCTGCTAATTGGAGATTTGACTCAATATCCATATTCTGAAACTACTTAAAAATAACAAAAGTCCATGCTTTTTGTCCATTTGTGCACTTCGCATGCAAGTAGGGAGTGTTTGAGAAAGAGAACAAGTGTGTTTTCGTTTATAATGCGTCATGAGAAGAACTTTAAGACGACAGGTACTCAGGGTGTGACGTTTGATTGGAAACTGTATCCATGACTATAAGCGAGAGAAAGCAAGGGGTTTAAATTGTATTTAAAAAGGAAAAAGAGACAGAATATTTTCTCTTAAAAAAATTAAATAAATACTGATGAAATGAAGAATAATACAGAAAATTGTATTTGAATCAAAAGTCCATTTACACAAATGTATTCTTTCTGTAGCTGTGTGGGAAAATACCCTTTTTAAAAAAATAAAAAAAATTAATACTTTTATCAGCAAGGATGCATTAAATTGATAAAAGTGACAGCAAATACAGCGTAGATTTTTATTTTTAAAAGATGCATTGAACTTTCTATTTATAAACAGTTATTTTAAATTGGAATTGCATTTCATAATATTACAGTTTTTACAGATTTGTGCTCAAATAAATGCAGCCTTGGTGGGCACAAGCGACATTAACACAAAAAATTACAAAATCTCATTAACACCAAACTTTTGAGTGGTAGTGTAACTAATGTATTGTTGCTTATTAAAATATTTTTTGTTTTTTATCTATATTTCAATTAAATGGTTAAGTGGCAATCTGCACTCGTTTATTTCATTTGTTTGCCTGTAACTCACAGAACATAATCAGCACAATATATAAACATTAAACTCAGTTTCCTATAAGCAGCAGTGAGGTGAGTAACATAAATCTGGACCTTGCGATACTTTGTTTTCTGATTTTTTATTATTTTTTTTCTTTTGGCAAGAGGCAAGCAAATGATCATCCCTTCAAACTAATGCACTCTTTGGCAAAGAGCCATTAATCAAGATGTCTCTACAACATGACATTGATGTCTCTCAGAATTTCACTGCTGGGGTTTTCAAATCAGCACTTGCTATCTTATCAAAGAAAACACTGATTCTCTCATCCTTACAGCCCTTCCGGTGTTTTCATGGGAATATGCAACTTGAGAACACGGTGCTTGGAGACCTATGATTTATTTGCAATAGTAGTAGAAATGTTTAGTGGGCTGGAAGGCTTTCATTGGGAAGGTTTGTTTTTAGTAAAGGGGATCTGTCATGTCTCATCAGCATTCAGATTAAGTGTGTTGTACTGCTTTTTCATTGTTAAGTAAGAGTAAATTGGTTTGACGTGACTCAGATAACTGTACTATCACAATACTTTATGAATCTAATCACATAAAAAAAGAATTACGTCATATCATAATCCATGTGTTGTCACAATGTTCCTGCCAATTCCCACTCACCGTAAGCCTTATCACTGCAAAAATGGCAGCATAAAACTTTTTCCACATTAGCAGTTGTGGGATCGTTTGCTTTGAGATTGACCCAAGCTCCAAACTCCTGGAGTCTTTTAAAGTGCTATGCATTCTCATCTCAAATCCATTCAATATGAAGGAGGGCTTCTTCAGACCCCTCAAAATATCTGTTTGAATCTAGGACACATCTGCAATGCAGCTGTGATGATGCTTCATTCAACACTAGTCGATTGGAAAAATCTAGAAAGGCAGGTGACAGTTGCTGGGACATCACCGATAGACTGTGACACAAACACTGACCTTTTGCAGTTTGGTGTTACATTTTATATTTTCATGGTCCTCCCCGTCCATAGCCTGGTCTGTAATATTTTTCAGACATTGTTTCTCACTGCTCACAGTTGGGTGAATGCAGCTCTCCAGGAAAACAGAAGGCGGCACTAGAAAAGAGAATGTGGCAGTACCATCTATCAGTTTTTTTAGCTAAAATTGCCCACATTAACTTATGGGTTATTTGACGGGTTTCTTGGAAACTTCTCCTGCTCTGACGTGTGCCATAATCTGGCCAAAACACATCTACCATAGCCAATATGTTCAGTTTTCACTACAGAAGTGAGTTGATGATGGGCTGACAGCTGTTACATTCTGTTAAATGTTCGACTAAGACAAAAACACTGCATAATTAAATAAGTTAATATTGTATAACTTACATTACAGACATCATGTTTCCAGTTTATTTTCACCCAGTCAACAAAAATAGCTCAGGCAAAAATTAACCGCCGCATGTCTCGACCAATACATGATTGTAGCGGACGATGTTTGCTTCTTGAATGAATCAGTGCTTCTGAGCGAATTGTTTGTGTGAACAATTCAGTGGTTCACTGACAAAGGAAGGGTGCTTTTCAAACGCCTTAATATGCAGCAAGGAAGCATCATTTAATTTGAGAAGCACTCATAGTTCCTTGTTTTGATCATAAATGAATCAGTGTTGTTGAACGAATCAGATGAGTAAAGATTCAATGACTCACTTACAAAAACAGACACTTGTAGCCATATACAGACATGACTATGTAACTTGTGGAAAGAGTCATTGAAAAATCCCCATAATGAATGGACAGTCTGGAGAGTTTGTCCTGTAGCAAGTAAACACAGACAAGCAGAGAGTGTTGTTATTATTAATAAAAACTAAAACTATTAAAAATAACTAAAAAAAATGACAAAAGCATAAAAATACTAAAAATGTAACTAAAATGAAAATGAAAGCTGATAATAGAAAAGAAAAGGCTAATCTCAAAACATCAATAATGCTAAAATAGTATACGAATAATAGTGAAATAACAGTGGTAGAGAGACAGAAACAGTGAGACGCACTGCAGGACTAAAGATCACAGAGTGGAACTTTGACTTGCCGTTATTAGTAGCATAGATTGGAACTAGTTGTCTCACAATGAAGTTGTAGCAAAGTCTACACCTACTGTAAGTAACTATAAAGTTTTGAATTCACTTGTTTTCTAATAGTTTCAGATGTGAAGCTTTATTTTCCAATCAACCAACTTTGTCAGTAAATACAGTAACTTCTGTATAAATCTCTGCATGAGTTAATAAGGCTGCAATTATTTTTAAATGTTTTGTAAATGTTTAAAAAAAATTGTCATTTTTTAATGTCCAAAACATTTTTGGATCCATTTAAAACTGCAGTGTAGCTAGAACATGTTGAACACACACACACACACACACACACACACACACACACACACACACACACACTGTGGAGCTTTCAGTATCCACTGAATTGGTACAGTAGTAATCAGTAAAGGTGTAATTATCTATGTCTGTCTCTGCTGTCTATTATTTTAGGGTTCTGCTGCTTGTCTGAGAAGGGGTCAAAGTTGACCATAAAAAGAGGCCTACACAACCCCCGCTATTTCTTTCTTTCTTTGGCTTATGTACATACACACACGCGTACACACACACACACACACACACACACACAAACATCCTCCCTTTGACACTGCTGTTTGCCTGTTTATCCCTCTGTGTGTGTGTGTGTGTGTGTGTGTGTGTGTGTGTGTGTTTCAACAGCTGTTTTCAGCAGTTGCTTGTCACTTTGTCTCTGTTTTTTTCTAGTGATTTTCTGTCAGGACCATGACCATGAATATGACACACATCCAGTCACTTCAAATCACTATAAAAACACTAACTGCTTGTACAGCATATATAAGCTATGCCTGTTTAGCAATTCCTCTGTACAAATATTATATGACAAAATGTTACAACCTAAAGACTAACAACACTCCAGTGTATGCTGCACTGCAGAAGGTTTTAAATGATCGATTAATCAAATTTGAGAATACATATCAGTCATCACAATCATGTTATGCATAAAATACCTTCCTATTTCTACCTGATTTAATCCATAAAAATTACTTTTGTTGATTTAAACTATATATTTAGATTGATTCAGTGATGTTAAATAATATTTTTGACTTGAATATAGAATAATTTACTTGAATAATTTAGAAGTTACGATTTTTGATTACATTTTTTTCTTTCAACTTTTCAGTGAGTGACTTTTTTCCACAGTGTGGCTTTTTTCACTTAATACTGATCCAACTGACCCTCTCAGAACCAAAGGTTTTAGAGCTATATGGTTCAAATGAGCCATGTCCAATGTTTTTTGTAACTGATTCTGTATTTCGAATTATATTGTAATTTATATTTAAATATTACTTTTATTTAATTATGTTTTAATGACATTGGAACAGAGTTCAGATACAAAATGGGGGAGGGGAATCTCTGCAATATCACTCCATTTGCTTTCACCAATCAACTTTGCTTGTCTTGAATGCTCTGTTGAATAACGTTTCTGCTTTAATAAGGCTTCTAGGTTGAGGCAACTTTCCAGTGAATCAAAAAGACATATCCGCTTCGTGTTACATGCATTCCTTGAGATTTCTGACCTGGGTCAACCAGCAAGCCAGGACATGCCCTTCTTCTCAGATCACACAAGCACACACACATGTATGCACTTACACTAAAAGCACCCATAAAAAGGAGTACCTGTGTCATTTGCCTGTTTCCTGCACACGAACCCTGCAGGTGACCAATCAGAGTCGATATCGGCTCATTCCATGCAATTTATGTGAATATAAAACATCCCTGCGTGAGGAACACAGAGCCTAAGCTTAAAACATTTCTAAATGTTTTTAGAAATACGTTCTCTGTAGAAGCCTATTGTCCATCCCTGAAAAAAAACATCACATGCGTCATCTTCAAATGTATACCATGTGCAATAAGGGATTAGATCACTGTGTCAAAGTGTGAATCCATGCATCTCTCTCTGGGAGCTCTTCAGTCTGTGTGTGTTCGTACCTGTCTGCGCTTTGTTAAGGTGTATTGTGTGTAATGCAAGCATGGCCATTAATCTGAGTCTCAGACACTCTATCATAAACATGTATTACTTAGCCAGAAGCTATACTTATTGAATGGGCAGTGTGTACAAATATATACGTGCATGAGTGTGTGTCTGTGTGTGTCACGCCCAGCCATAAACTCTGATTTTGGGTGCCTTCAGGTTATGACTTTTTGTCTTTAATCCTAGTGTGGCGTCTTTTTGTTATTCCCTGTGTCTGCACCTACACCATTTCTCTGGCAACACTGCCTCCTGCTGGACAGGAGGGGTCTGAACAGCTATTGATATACTCTTTTTTTCCCCCATCAGACCCCAGGCTTGGCACTTTAAAACACACAGACATCTTACAAACCTGTTGTGTTGTCTCAGAATTTGGCTTGGTTTATTGATTTTCCTCCTGGCCAGAAGAATGTGTGTCGGACACGTGTGCATGTGGCCGAACAGCAGAGATCTCTGTTTGTAATTGATTTCAGTGCCATGCAGCTGTCTAAAGACAGCTCTAAAATCTCAAGAATTTATTATCAACTTCCATTGCTGATGAACATCACAGTTTATTTTGTCACTGTTGCATTTGCTGCTGTCCAGTAAATTCAGTTCTTGAGTGACTTGTCATAACTGAACAATGATTCTTTAGGATGTTTGTAACATTAATGATCTGTTTAGTGTTACTGTTAAGTGTCATTCTTTTAATTACTTTTAAATGTCCTGAAATAAAAATTTAAGATGACTTTATGGAAAAAAATGTCCTGTGATAAGATATTTAGACACCTTTATTTCATGGTGGAGGGGTTTTGTTTGGTGTTAAACTACTCTTCTGAAGGTTTCGTGTTACCCAACATCATTGTTCACTCAGAACTCACAAGCAGTCTTTTGTCTTCAATAAAAGCTGAATGGTTTGGTGTGGCCTATATAGCAAAACCATAAGAGACAGTAGAAAACAGTACTCCGTCTGTCGCAAAGTAACAGGGTGGGGATGCAAAATTCAGCCCAACATACCAGAAGAACAAAACCTCAGAGGTGGAACTGTGTTGCTTTCAAGAATCACCATTCACCCCACAATGCATCAGTCAGCGGAGAACGCCACAGTCTGAAATGATCACTTGCTATCAAGATAAGAGTATCATTTTAACATGCACCATTCTGGTGTTTTGTTTGCACTGCAAGTGAGCAATGGGGTTTGATAGGGTGTTACAGTATTTTTCAAATGGATTCATGTATTTCTGGAACAAATCTCATTTTAAAATACAATATTTTATAAATAAGTAAATAATCAGATGAATTAACAAATTTTAAATCAGTTTTTGAAATGAAATCCCATCCCAAAGAGGCACAAAATCACTTTCACGGACTTTTAAATTAAATGTTCCTTCCTGGTGGAATGACCTGCACAATTCAATCCGAGCAGTTGAGTCCTTAGCCATCTTCAAGAAACGGCTAAAAACACATAACTCTAGCACTCTCTATTCTAATTCTATTCTTTATATGGACAAAAAAACACTAACACTAGCTTTTCTAATCTTTTTGTACTCTATTTATTTAATATACAATTAACAAAAACAAAAAAGGCCTCTAACACTAGCTTGCGCTTCTTTTTCTATTATATCTGTTTTTATCTTTTTATTTATTATATAATTTAAAAAATCCCTTGCTACGTATACTGAGTTAATCTAACTGAGACTTGTTATAGCACTTGCATATCATTGCTCTTTTGTTGATTTTGATTGCTTCCATTGTCCTAATTTGTAAGTCGCTTTGGATAAAAGCGTCTGCTAAATAACTAAATGTAATGTAAATGTAAATCAAATTTAAAACTTTATACATAGTCCTCAAAATCAAACTATGCTATGTTTTTGGCATATCTGTGTGAGATATGGTGTAGATACTGTAAAAGAGCATCAGATGCAGGAAGTCAAATTAGACTGGAATATCTAATGGAAGATCGAAACAAAAGCAAAGCGATCATAAAAAGAGTCAGACTATTTTATGAAGCTCTACAACACACATAACAGCGCTCAGATCTCTGAAGCCATACAGGATCCATGTAAAGATCCCCTCATCCTTTCTGTGTGTATATATGTGTGTGTTTATATCCTGGGGGCTTGTTACCACATCAAGGCTCAGGAACAATGGACCCAGAGCGGATATCCTCCACATGGACAGGTGTGGTGAGAAAAACCATACCCACTTTTTCTCTCTTCCTCTTTCTCTCTCTTTCCGTCTTTTCCTTTTGTATCTCTTTATTACTCAAAGCATCATATCTCACCTAATAGTCCTTGATCACTCATCTTTGACCAACAGGTTTGTGCTCCCTTTAGCTAAATGAGCACTGTCCATTATTAGTCTCACTGTGTTTTTTATTATTCTGCTCGTTCAATACTCTACTTGTGCAAGACAGATGAGGTTTGATTGTGAAGTCAGACAGGTGGGATGTAAACTGATATTACTGTCCCCTCAACTGCTCTCAACAGTTTCTTATCAGTTGCTGTTTTGTGTGGGAGAGTGTGGGAGCACATTTGCGTGAACTTAAGGCGAATGTGTGGGCTTTCTCAGCAGTCGGGAAACAATTTTGTGAGGTAAATTTGACGCAACTGTCCTTTTGGAAATATTCAGGGACAATTTCAATTGGAATTTCAATTGGAATTTTCCAGTCCTTGAATTTGCCTCTTGCCTGTGACGCTTTCGGCGGGTTACATCATTAGACCAGTAGCTGGCGACTGTCCTAATGACTGAGTCAAGTTCATTTAACCACTTTGTTTAAAAACACTGAATGCATCCAAAATCGCATACTTCTCTACTATATAGTGTGAACACAGAAGTACGTCTGAATTTACAGCATTCATAAAAGAGTAGGTACACTCTTAAAAATGAAAAGTTCCAAAAGGAGGGTTTTCACAGCGATGCCATAGAAGAACCAGTTTTGGTTCCCCAAAGAACCTTTCAGTGAACAGTTCTTAAAAGAACCATTTTTTTTCTTAGTGTGAAGAACATTTTAATAATCTAAAGAAACTTTTTCCACTGTAAAGAACCTTTTGTGGAATGAAAAGGTTCCATGGATGGTAAAGGTTCTTTATGGAACCATTGATGCCAATAAAGAACCTTTATTTTTAAGAGTGTAAAAAGTTCTAGGATGGCATACTACTTACGGCGTGATTCTGAAGTGCAAATCCATGAGGCCACAGAAGAAGATTTGTGAATGACAGTGAATGATAGGTCACATGACAATGCCAACATGGTGAATGTAGTATGTCTGGATTAATTTCATAGTTACATTCATACTACACAGTACTTTTTAACAGTCATGAAGTAATTACTTATTCAAAAGAATTACCTACTCAGAATTTCGAACACAGCTACTGTTTAATTCTGGAACAAATCAAATCTGTCATGGTGAATCATCTTTCAACATTCATTCACATTGATTTATTTAGGAATGAAAACTTGTGTATTGTTCATCTCAAGACATTTTTTTTTTGTCTAAATTTTAATGTAATTTTTATGTCATTTGTATCATAATTTGACCAAATGCCAGGAATGCAAATGACAAACATGTATTTATTTATTTATTTATTTATTTTTAACATTTTAACTGCAAATTTATTTATTTTTTGTTGATCTCTGAATGGACTATGATATTGGGGTTAAAATGAAATCTAATCCTGATCAGTGACACAGAAAAAAAAAAAAAAAAGAAAGTTTCCATGTTTGTGGAATGAATTAAAATCTGTATTTTGTGGTGCTTCTTTTAATTGCCCCTACCAACCTTTGTGAACTGCCTTCACTGGCAACTAGGATGTTTTCAAACTGTTTCTTAAATGGCCTGAACTCTCAGATGAAAAGAGCTGAAGGGTGAACTCCAACCTTATTACAGACCTTTAGTAACAACTTTTAAAAGAACCACTGATTTTATTCTCACAGAGTTTCTTTGCCCGTCTCAAAAGCTATTTTTCTAGAGCATCCACAAGAAAGTAACTAGACGAGGAAGAAGAAAAGAACAAGAGAGAAGTGGAATTACTTGGGATTCACTTGTGCCACCAGCGCCCCTTCATGTTGTTTTCCATGACACTCTTTTAATCAGCTTTCTGCTCTCCTTTTATGAAGTCATAAATCATTATCTGACTGCAGTGAAATAATTTCACCGCCTCTCTGCTTTGTAACCATAGCAGCTGGTCAATAAACTGCAACTTAAACACACTGTGTGTGTGTGTGTGTGTGTGTGTGTGTGTGTGTGTGTGTGTTCTTCATGGTAACTTGAGATTCACTCATTCACAGCTTTAAAAGTGAGGCTGTTTTTCCTTTTAACAACCTAAAATCAAATGCATGCAGCATTAATATTATATGTTTGGTTTTAGTGGCTGAAAGTCACTCACGCACACACATTCAGTGTAATCTTCATCTTCAAAACTGACATTGTTAAACAACGCTGCCATTTCATTTAGAGATTTTCAGCCACAAGACTGACTTCATATAACCACAACCCCCAAAGAATGTGTATGCACTGCCATTTTCAGAATAATACCATAACATAATACAGTTACACAGTGTAACACTGGGGAGGGGAGATGTTTCCAAAGCCGTCAGAAGCCAGAAATATTCTCACTTGGGCCTGGATATTTGTCATCATCTTTAATTGTTGCATATGTTGGAAATAAGCTTGGAGGGATGAAAACAGTTGTGTTGAAATAACCTTTGACCTCGTCTCCCTTGCATTAGCTCGGGTTGCGGAGTTCATAATAGCAGATCTGCCCAAAACAAACACACACACACATAAATGAATGCACAGTGCTGAGGTTGATTTTGCTGGCAGATTTACTCACACACGCACAAACTAGTACACACAGGACCCTCTTGATTGAGAAAATGTTTTGGCCATGTCCAGTAGGACCCAGTGGACACCAAGCCTATTGTGTAAGTTCACAGCAGCCCTGGAGACCCCTGAACTAACAGGGTTCAAAGAGATCATCTCTTTCTGCACCAGATGGGTAACCGCCCCCTTCTCAGCAGCCAATCAGACTTCGACTATCTCTTTTGTACCAACAAACCAAACGCTTCTACCCTGAGTCTTTTGAGCAATCGCCACACTTGCATCATCTGCACGCTGTGTGTAATTCCATTTTAACAGTCACTTCGGCACAGACCTACAGAGCAACGGTTCCGTAACATAAAAACATTTTAAATTAGCATTGCAAAACTGCATAACCACACACTTACACAAGCGCATGACTAGAGAACAATTACAGTGCTGAAACTTTGGCTTGATGCACAGCAAAGAAGTATTGCACGAGGGTAAATGCTAGAACGTTTTACAACAGGTTTCTCTGAAAACAATTTCTCTGACCATGCTTACATGAATATCATTTTCTGATTAAGATCCATATTCTTATGAAGTCTCTATCATGAAAAAAACATTTACATGCTCACAGAAATTACAAATACTCAAGTCATGCATGTTTTTGTCTTTCTGTTTTGTTGCAGAGGTACTAGTGATGCGAGTAACCAAACAGTTGAAGGTTGTCATTGACTTTCATAGTATTTTTTCCAAGTCAATGGCTACTGTCAACTGTTTGGTTACTCATATACTTCAAAATATCTTCTTCTGTGCTCAAAAGAAGAAAGAAACTCAAACAGGTTTGGAACAACTTGGGGGTAAGTAAAGGATGACAGAATTTTGTAGGGCTGACCTCGACTTAAAGATTTTTCTGGTCGACTAGTAGTCGTTCATTTTAAGCATTAGTCGACTAATCGCATGCTTATTAATAAACCATTTAAATCATAATAATGAGCCTTTAATTGTCTGCATAGCCTAATAAGTGCTCAAACATTAGCATAAAGCTTGCCGCAGCGCACCAGCAGAAGTAATGATTGTGAATGTGTCAGGGAAAAACAGTAAGCTGCATTAACATTTTAATAACTTATTGATAAACTAGTGTTTTCTGTGTTTTCGGCTTAAGAGATGAAGTCGGCGACACTGACTCGTCATCTCTGCTGTAGTGGATGCATCTGTATGCATTTTTCATACGGATTACATAATCTGAGAATATTTGTTTTCCATTTGAATTGGTTCATTTAAAAAGTAGAGATTTCACTCTCTAATAGATATATTTTTCAAATCCATAAGGCACGTTTCGAAGTTTCACGCTCAAGTTCACAGAGACCGAGACTGCAGAAAGCACATCTTGTTTGCTGTTTTGTTGTTTTGTTATTGTGAGTGCACACAAATAAACATAGAGTCTTTCCAGATTCGAAAGATGTATTACTCTTATCTGTATGACCAAAAATGACAGAGTATTTTAAGAGCAAGTGACTGCACCGGCGCCTCCATCTGTCCTGCAGTGAGCGCTACTGTTCAGCTTCCACACTGCAAAGACAATTCAATAGTGCTCATTTTTTTTACGTTAACATTAGATCGAGCGGCCATGTAAAGTTGGTACTATTTACATATTTCAGATGATAAGCCATATTTGAGCTCAATGAATGATAGGTGAGCATTTGGATGTCCTACCCGATGTACTACCACATAGACCAGCCGTTAATGATCTGTCCATCACGGACTGTGTGACTTCAACTGTGGATTTTTTTGTAATTGATTTATTTATTTTTTTCTGCGACTAAACGACTAATAAAATTTTGGTTGACCAAGCCTCTTCTCGTCGACTAATGGTTAGTCGACTATTAGGGGGCAGCCCTAGAATTTTGGGTGAATTATTAGCAACTCATTTATGTCTTTGACAACAGCACACAAAAATGAAAGACAGGGTATGAGGTGCTTTCACCCATCTTGCTTTTTTAATTTTTTCTGTTTGGAGAAAAACTGCCCTCCTCTTTGCTCCAAAAATGAGTTTTCTTAATAGCTTGAATTTTCACAACTGCCTGTATAGAGTATGACACAGAATTGCTCATACATGAACAGATAATAGATGTCAGATAATGGATGCTACTGCTGGATGAAAGTCGCCTCTGAAATGATCTGTGAGTTAGAGATGAGTGAAAGTTTATAACTTGTTTATGTAACAGCATGTGTGTGTGTGTGTGTGTGTGTGTGTGTGTGTGTGTGTGTGTGTTTTGAAAGTGTGTTCAGAGTGAAATGGAATTCCTCTGTGCAACACTGATGCCCAACTAGCACTGTTATGATTTATCTCACTTCATCTCTCTTGATTCTGTCTCTCCACCTCTTTTTTATTTTGCATTTATCTTTTCCTTCAGTCTAGCTGACCTAATACCAGTATTACTGGTCTCTTGGGTAACCTCAAGAAAATCCCTTTATAAAATCTGATTTTAGGTCAGTAATTCAATCCCACTGAAGCGGCATTATATGACAGCATTATTCAATGTGTTGACTTTTAATATCATTTAATATCAGGTCTAATAGATTCCCCTTTAGATTACTACAGCAAAGCAGTTATCATTTAAAGCTGATAATTATTATTATTTTTTTTTTTGTAAAGTTTTTAATTTATGTTGGCACATGGCAGTGGTTATGTCACTTCTACTTGTCAGTGCTGTTTATAATACTGGGGCTGTCTAACCATTTGTGATGTTTGATCTCCTCCAACAGCGTTTAAAATCTGCAATTCACCATACAGTAAATGGGTGAACAAGTGACCAATTTCAGCTGCAGATTCTTTCAGAATACAGAATAGCATCATCAAATTTGTTGATCTGTATTAGTGGTGGAGAAAAACACCACTGATCTATAATAATTATAAAGACTATATAGACCAGTGAAAACACTCAGTGCATTTATCATTTAAATGCGAATTTTGTCATTTTGTCTTTTGGAGTGCACTCGCTTGTACATAACTTTAGTGTAACCACCAAAAAAAACTCAATTTTGATTTCATGGGGACTTTAAAATAAATGCACTGTAATTTAAGGATTATTGGATGGGTTACACTGCCCTCTACTGACCATTCGTGATAATTTTCCTTTTCTTTAAGCAGGGTTTCTCAACTCTGTCCCTCGAGGTCGACTTTCCTGCAGAGTTTAGCTCCAAGCCCAATCAAACGCACCTGAAATAGCTAATAAAGGTCTCCAAGATTACTAAAAAGTTACTGGCAGGCGAGTTTGATCCGGGTTGGAGCTAAACTTCGCAGGAAAAGCCCTTGTGTAGAGCAGTGGTTCTCAACTCTAGTCTGGGGACTCACTGCTCCCAGTTTCTCCTGTGGGTCTCCAGGACTGGAGTTGAAAACTACTTATGTAGAGTACAGTTATCATACACTGATCTTTGCAAGTTTTATACATTTTGTTTTAATTATACAGACTGAAAGCTTTGATTTTCCTTTAGTTTGGTACTTTGCTAAATGTAATTGTTCCCCTCTGTAAAAATCGCGGTCCGGGGGCACTTAGACAGACAGAAAGGGTACTCTACCATCTGCGCCACTGGAGCTGTTATTAAACGATGGTCTTATGTAATTCTTTGTAATGGTGGGCGGAGTTAGTGTAAATAGCCGCAGCCAACAAGGCAGGCTATTTGCACTTGTAAATAGCACTCCGTTTTTTATTTGTGAACTGATGCTCAGCTGTTGTTTTTAATAGTCAACTTATTTTCGGGTCATCGTCATAAAAGCCCTGTCACAAACATTGTCACAGGCACGAAGATACATCTTTCATTTCATCAAGCTGAATGCTCACTAAAAACTGACATCACGTTTTCAAGCCATTTCATGTTTAATTTTGACATGACACAGTGATATCTAAACGGGAGAGTTGTTCACTTACTTTATAATTAGTTAATAACACCATTTTCTTCATTCAGACTCGCACGAAAACAAGAGGCGGGATTTATCGCACGAACCAACATCCAATCATATAACCGATCATATCCAATTATAGCGTGATATATAGGCTATATATATATATATATATATATATAATATACACACACACACATATGTGTATGTGTGTGTGTGTGTAGGCCTACTTGTTTATGCTACATTGTGGGGACCAAATGTCCCCACAAGGATAGTAAAACCTTAAGTTTTTGACATTGTGGGGACCGCAGGCGGAAAAAATATATAAAAAATACTAGATGTTTATCTGAAAGTGTAACAATGCAAACAGGTTTTCTGTAAGGTGTAGGTTTAGGGGTAGGATTGGGTTAGGAGATAGAATGGCATTTGGTCAGTATAAAAACAATAGAAGTCTGTGGAAAGTCCCCACAATTCACAGAAACCTAACGTGTGTGTGTGTGTGTGTGTGTGTACCCACAATTTTGAAATGGGCCTGAAGAATCGCGTTATGAGTAACTGAGCAGTTGAAGACTTAGGCTGATCATTAACATGAAACATTAATAACATTATACATGAATTTTCTTGTCTATAATATTTATCATGATTATAAGCTACGTCATATGGCGATCATTTTTACACCTGGATCCTTTCATTCATGCTAATGTAATATTTGTGCCCCTCTCACCAAATATGGGTTTTTTTCAGATTCTGTCTTCCTTATAAGGCTGTTGTGTTCAGTCTCCAACTCCAAACTGCGTCTGACTCACCTGAGCGTTTACATGTGCCATAAACCATCACTTTTATGGCTTCCTTATCACAAGTACAAGATATAAATAATGATTCAGGCAACAACAGGATATATCACAACACAACCATCCACAGCAGGTAGAAAGTCAGGTCATTCAGGACTGATCTGTTGTGAAGAGGGTCAGTTTCAGATCCCCGCGCTGCCAAGACGCTTCTTGACTGTGGGCAACAACGTACTTTTCTCCTCCGTCTCAGAGCAAGCGTCAGCCATGGTAAGTCCTCAGTCTTGTGCAGTTTTCTTATTTTGCATGCTTTTCAAGCATTTCGTAAAATCTGGCTTGTGTTCATGCAATGCAGTTAGGCTATTATGTGCATGTGTTGCAGTGTGTCACGCTAAACTCTATTTAAAACAGCATTATGCTGATTCCTGCATGCAATTTTTATGGCCTCTTATTGATTAAGAAACTACATGTAATATTTATTT
>JAFVLL020005248.1:0-10039 GCA_021397915.2 Tor tambroides | reverse complement strand
TTAAGTAATTAAAGGGTTACTCCACCCCAAAATGAAAATTTTGTCATTTATCAATTACCGCCATGTCGTTCCAAAGCCATAAAAGCTTTGTTCGTATTCGGAACACAAATTAAGATATTTTTGATGCATTCTGACAGCTCTCTGACCCTCCCATAGACAGCAATTAACTCGATCAACATCCAGTAACGTAGCAAGGAGATCAGTAAAATAATCCATGTGACATCAGGGGTTCAACTGTAATTTTATGAAGCTACGAGAATACTTTTTGTACGCAAAGAAAAAAAAAAAAAGAGACTTTATTCAACAATTCGTCGTCTCTGCGTCACCCTAGCGCCATTTTGGAGAGTATCCACTGAACGCAAACAGTGTAAGCTGTTCTGTGTCAGCCGCACCACACGAACTGTTGAATGAAGTTTTTTTTTTTCTTTGCGTACAAAAAGTATTCTCGTAGCTTCATAAAATTACGGTTGAACCCCTGATGCCACATGGATTATTTTACCAATCTCCTTGCTACGTTACTGGACGTTGATTGTGTTAATTACATTGCTGTCTATGGGAGGGTCAGAGAGCTGTCAGAATGCATCAAAAATATCTTAATTTGTGTTCCGAAAACGAACAAAGCTTTTACGGGTTTGGAATGTGATTAATGAGTAATTAAAAATCATACCCCAACATATATGCAATAATGGCAATATTATTACTCAATATATAATTTAATCATGAAAATAAAATTCCCAATGCCTTTCGCATCGGCATATTGATGCCAAAGATTTCTTGTTTAAAGCAATGGAGGACCCTGCACTTCAAAAAATGATGCTGAAGGGATACCCTGTGCGTCAGAAAGTGACGCCAAAGGGACCTGACCAAGTGTCAATATGAGATGAATTGGGAGTGAGAATTGCTGCATAGACAACTAGGATGGCTTGAGGGTAAGTAAATCATGGGGTAATTTTAATTTTTGGGTGAACTATGCCTAAGGTCATAAAACTGTGAAATGGCTTCACTTTATGCAACATCAAACTTCTTTTAATTTTGGGGTGAACCTGTTTTCATGAGATTCACCCAAACACTAATAAGCAAGTAAACAGATAAGCAAAAATCACACAGAATATTATAATTCTCCCATTTCCCATGATCAGCGAATCACAAATAGAAACCACAGCATGGTGTCTGGAAGTCCTCTGGTGAAATACAGGGCTGGAAACAGAGTTCAGAGGTCAAGGCAGAGACTCTAATGAGGTCTATTGTCTGAGACCTGGCAGCGGACTTACAATAAATGCTCTATTTTTATCTGTTGTGGAATTTGTCTAATGTCCTTCTTCTGTGGATGGATTTGGCCCAGATCCAGCCTGCTGGGCTAGAAATCCCACACCACACAGAGTTCAATGCATGAGAAAAACAGGGCCTCCGAATGCCTCTGGTTTCCTTGTTCACCCTAATGATGCCGATCTGACTGCCTCTGAAACGCAGCCAGAATTCGACATCATTTCCTGCTACAAAACTTCTGCATCTATGTAACACTGTGGAGGAATTTGTGTGCTGATTATTATCAGAATTCCATGAAATGTGGCTAATAACAGACTGCTATAGGTTTGATTTCACTTACATTTAACACCATTCGTTCTCAACCAGTCAAAAATCTGTTATTCGTTTTAGTGTGAAAATTTATAAATAATAATAACTAAAGGTAATTGTAACTGACTGATCTTACAATTTAGACTTTTTTCTCACAAATATGAGGTTATATCTCACAATTGCAAGTTATAAACTTTTTTTTCCCTAACGAAGTAATAAATAAATAAATGTGACCCTGGACCAAAAAAACAGTCATAAGGTCTTCTTTTTTTAAAATTGAGATTCATACATCATCTGAAAGCTGAATAAATAAGTTTTCCATTGATGTATGGTTTGTTAGAATAGGACAATATTCGGCCGAGACACAACTATTTGAAAATCTGGAATCTGAGGGTGCAAAAAAATCAAAATGTTGAGAAAATTGCCTTTAAATTTGTCCAAATGAAGTTCTTAGCAATGCATATTACTAATTAAAAATTAAATTTTGATATATTTACTGTAGGAAATTTACAAAATATCTTCATGTAATGTGATCTTTACTTAATATCCTAATGATTTTTGACATAAAAGAAAAATCGATAATTTTGACCCATACAATGTATTTTTGGCTATTGCTACAAATATATCTGTGCTACTTTTTTTGTGTAACTGGTTTTGTGGTCCAAGGTCACAAATAAATAAATAAATAAATGCATCTTTTTATCTCATAATTCTGACTTTTATATAATAATTCTATATAATAATATATCATAATATATCATAATTAATATATGATAATATTACGCGTCGCGTTGTGGCCACATCACCACCTCGGGTGTGCATTATTTTTCTAATAATTCAACGGCCCGTCGTCAATTATTCCTTACATAATTCATAATAATTATATAATAATATATCATAATTCTGAAGTTTATATCTTGCAATTGCAAGTTATAAAGTGGGAAACTTATAATTAAAATCTTGCAATTCTGACTTTTTTTCAAGGAATTCTAACCTTTTTTTTCATGAAATTCTGTTTACTTCTCGCAATTCAGTTTTTTTCTGCTATGGAATACATTTTTTTAAAAAAGAACTGTCTTTTATCTCACAATTCTGCTTTCCCCCACAATTGTGAGTTTTCTTCTCAGAATTCTGACTTTTTTTTCACAAAATTACAAAATTCTGTTTGCATCCTGCAATTCTGTTTTTTTTTTTTTCCTTTTTTTTCCTGTGACACAATAAATTTTTTTTTAAAAAGTTCATTGCATCTTTTGCCTCATAATTCTGAATTTTTCATGCAATTACCAGTTTAAATCTCATAATTCAACTTGTCTTCTCAGAACTGTGAGGCTGTTGAATTGTGAGACATCAGAATTGTGAGATAAAAGTCACAATTAAATTCTTCATATTCAGTGGTGAAAATAATCTACCATAACTAATTAATCTTCAAAGAAACCATTATGTAGATGGAATTATGCATAAAACACCTCATTAATCAACACTTGACTTACTAAGCACTCAGAGGATGCTAGAAAATAATTAAAGACTACATAGATCTTGGAAGATGCTTCATGGAGCGCAGTTCTTTGACACGAAAAGTCGCGTGTCAGATCGCTGAAATGACATGCAAGACGGCAGAACGTGCTTCCAGCTTGGGAAGAATATGCAAATGCACACGGTCAGCTCAGAGTCTTACGCTGAAGTCCCTAATGAAGTCCTCTCATGCAATCTGTTTTTGTGTCATGCCAGAGCTACGGTTTTCGATACTGCCAAATGCACGACTAGCGCCAAAGTCCCCTGCCAGATCTCCTCTCCCAGCTCAATTATCTTTCTAATCAGCCGCTTCATTGCCTTGAAAAGAGATACAACACTTTCAATTAGGTTTTGTGATTTAGCTTTGTTCTCTTTTATGGGGAGCAATCATCCAGTGCATGTTCACATTGTTCGCATCTCGTGGGCTTTTTCTCAATCTCTCCCAAAACTCATTGAGCTTTTGGCCTCCACCAGCGTGATTCATTTCACTCTCAAGATTCGTTCTCAAGAGCCTTGATCTTAAAAGTCATTCTCATATCAGCTGTAAACAATGAAAGAGGGAATTAGGACCAGTTGCGCTCACCCTTAACCCGTCTGTCCTTCTCTATCGCTCTCAAACAACTAATGAGAGATCCAGACGCAAGAGGAAAAGAGTAAAACAATTCCAGACGCCAATAATAAAGGGCTACCATAAACAAAGGAAAGACGCACACTCAGTTGTACGGAGAAAAAGATCATCAAGAAAGAAATCCAGAAGAGGGATTGCTGGGGAATTCAGTTGACACAGGAAGATCAACTTTTACAACAGGAAGTGTTTGAAGCAACAGTAGGTGTGGGAGGTATGACAAAAATATACTGTATGAATCACTGTAGATCATGGTAACAATCTAAACTTGATTTAAAGTGATAGTCCACCCAAAACTCACTTTACTCACTTTCAAGTTTCAAACCTGTATGTCTTTCTTCTGCTACAAACAAAAAGAAGATATTTTGAAGAACAAATGGAACCAAACATTGATTTTCAATGTATTGTGTCTTCTTTTATGCTCCACAAAATGATGAAAGTCATACAGGTTTGACACCAGGTGAGTAAATAACGACAGTAATGTAATTTTTGGGTTAGCTATTCCTTTAATTTCTGTAATAGAAAATATACTGAAAAAACTGGTGTAGGATTTACAGTTTTCACTCAGATATTGCTAGTAAATTTCACAAACAATTACATAGAAACAACAAGTAAAACATTGAATTAAAACCCTCCTGTTGTGTTCAAAAACTGGGTACTTGGGGTCAAATTGTCCCACATGCAATTTACCAAAAATGAAACATACTTAAGAGTCATGTAAAAACAGAAAACCTCAATGGTAGCATGTGAAAAATATGTGAGAAATTCCCTTATATTGTTTGTTGTATTACTTCTGTTGCATTAAGGATACGAATTTTGTAAGTTCTCATTATTTCTGATTTTTTCAGCATTTGATAAGCTACAAGAAAGATTT
The DNA here is from genome assembly GCA_021397915.2 of Tor tambroides. Taxonomy (NCBI): domain Eukaryota; kingdom Metazoa; phylum Chordata; class Actinopteri; order Cypriniformes; family Cyprinidae; genus Tor; species Tor tambroides. The sequence continues at coordinate 5,453 of JAFVLL020005248.1, read as the reverse complement.
TCTGTTTTGACTTTTAAGTGTTTTTTAAAGGGTTGATTTTTGGTGAATTGCATGGAAATCAATGCGGAAGTCAATATGACCCCAACACAGAAGTCGTAACAATTTTTGTAGCCTTTTCAAAACACAACTATATGTTGAAACTATGCACATTTATGACTCTAAAGGAGAAATATTCACCAAATTTCAAGAAATAAATAGTTTAACCAGTATTTCGAGCAGTTTGAAAATCGATTGAACCCAACAATGTGAGGGTTGAACATCAAACTTGAAAGTCACACTTTATGCGTGAATGCGATTGCATTAGATAAAGCAAGCAAAAATAAAAAGAAAGCGGCATTTAAAAAAGAAAAACCTTTTCAAAGCCTCAAAAATTCACAAGAGTTTTAAACCAGTTGATTAAAACACTGAGAAACAATGCTGAACATTTACATTTATTTATTTAGCAGATGCTTTTATCCAAAGCAATTCAACAAGTGATTTATCTCAAGAAGGCAATAACACAAGAAATACTAGCAATACAAAGTTTCAAACACCATCCAGAAAAAAAGTGAACTTAGGGAAGAGAAAAGCTTTGTTTGCAGATGCAGCTTGCTTTTAAATTTGGATTTCTAATGCATTGACCTTCACAACCTTAATTTATGCCTTTGCTAATGCATTACTTTCCATAAAAAGTCATAAGTGTGACATAATCAGCTAATGTGACTCAGTGTAACCCAATACTTGTGAAAGTCTGTTAAGACCTGGCTAGGGACAACAGGGTCTGTTAAGATCTGGCTAGGGACAACAGATGGAAACTAGCACTTGTAGCTAACTCTGGCTTGTTTACAGCAAGTAACTTGTTTGTTGATCAATGAGCATTGTCCCTATCAAATAAAATAAATGAAAATGAAAAGTCACAGGCTGCTGCACACATACAGAACCATCAGACTCCACGACAATGTGATGAATTAACAGCCAGCTTTTGGGATCAATTTTATTGGATTTTTTCCAGTTCACAAAACACGCATTGTGACGAACTCAAGGCCAACAATTCAAAATCTTTCACAGAAAAAATATACTAAAAAAATATACTTTTTGTTTTGAAGACAAATTCACTCACAGTCTAGCCGTCAGTGAAGAAAATCATGATTCATAACACTTTCCATCCTCCACATGCACGTCAGACATCCAGGTTTGAAAACATTGCAAAGTGGATGGTTCTGGTATTATAAACTTTTTTTTATTATTATTATTATGTGTCTAGTCATTTATAAAAGCAATAAGCATGATGCCATGACTTAACAGCACCTTTTACTATGGTCATACTCACAGTGTAGCACAGTCTCTCACCTTACTGCTCGTTTAGATGACTATCCGTCAAACTCTTCCTCTGACTGGGTCAGCTGGATTTGTTTAGTGGTCTAATGGGTAACAGATGGAGCTAAACCCATCCAGACCTACAGGCTGCTCTCAAGCACATCTCCATCACAGATCTCCAGTCAAGAGACTGCAACTGCAGCTCAGTTTCCTGCAGAAATAAAGCATCTGTTTAGACAAACATCAAGGCACAAACAGCTCATTTATGTTTATTAAAGTCCTATAATAATGTCCAATAGTACACAAAAGTGACTGCTTACGTTTAAAGTGGTCTTAGATCCATATGTTTCTCCAAAGGGAATTTAAAAAGAAATGTTCAATAAAGATTCCTAAGCTAAGAACTAAAAATCAGAGACATAGAAGATGCAAGACAAGTTCACGAGGACATAAACTATTTATCTAATAAAGCAATTTGAATGATAATCAGAAAAAAGACCTACATATTTTACAGTATCATTCAAAAGCAAAGATTGTTTTGAAGGAAATTAATATTTTTATTCAGCAATGATGCATTAAATTAATCAAAAGTGGTAGTGAATGACTTTTTAATATTACAAAAGATTTCTTTTCAGCAAATTTTAAAACTTTCTATTTATCAACGAATCCAGAAAAAGCAGCACAACTGTTCACAACATTATTAATAATCAGAGATGTTTTTTTAAAGAGCAAGTCAGCATGTTAGAATGATTTCTGAAGGATCATTTAACACTGAAGACTGGAGTAATGATGCTGAAAATTCAGCTTTACATCACAGGAATAAATTACATTTTAAAATATTAGAAAATAGAAAACAGTCACCTTAAATTGTAACAATATTTCACAGTATTACTGTTTTTACTTTTTTTTAAATCAAATAAATGCAGAATTGGTAAGCAAACAAGAGTTTAAAAACATTAAAATAAACGTACCGTCACCAAACTTTTGAGCAATAGTCCTTATTTTTTATTTTTTGCTAAATATTTTGATATTTTATAAATGAAGTTAAACTCACACTCACAAACTTCTATATATGCTTACGTCAATGCATAACAGCATCAGAGCTTATCACAGCTAAAAAGTTTATTCATTATTATTATAATTTCTCCTGCATAGAAAATGGACAAGATTTTTACATCTGGAACACAGCTCTTTTCTGTGTAAAAAAAGATCCAGAATAGCTGACTCAGTGTTTTTGTACATGGAAAAGCATGTTTCCAAAGTAAACAAAGCAGCCCCTGCAATTGTTTCTGTGTCTAATTCCTGCGTGTGTTTGTTTATGTATGAACATGTAAATCTGTGTGAAGGGGCTGTGATTCATCAGTCTGGCAGCGCTGTGAGTTTTGTGAGTGGGCATCATGGCAGTGCCCACAGAGAACTGAGGGACGTCAGGATGTTTGAACACTGGAAAAATAAACACATGCACAAACACGCACACTCACAACATGAACATGCAGAAAGTCTGTGTTAAAAGGAGACTAATCAAATAATTGCAGTTCAAATCAATATTTAATGCCATTTATTTGGTAAGTAGCACAGCAATAAGTGGGATTATGCACAGTTAGCACATTGATTTCACAAAATAAACCCCCCTCAAATTTGAAAAAAATATTTTCTTACTCAGTATTTCGACTTGTTTTACAGTACAAAAAAAGGTACAAAAGTTGTCACTGGGAGGAGACCTGTTATACCTGTTTTTCCAAGATGTAATAAAAATATCTCAGGTGTTGGCAGAATGTGTCTGTGAAGTTTCACCTCAAAATACCTCACAGATCATTATATCATTTTGAAAATGCCTATTTTGAATGGAAGCAGAAACACGCTATTTTCTGAGAGCACACATTCAAAGCACGCGCACAGAAAGCGGCTGTCACATGGCATGTGAGTACTTCTCTTTCATGTCTTATTGCACTTAAACTGTCAAATACACTCAAGCTTATGTTAAAAACACACATGAGTTACAAAAACACAGTCGGTTATGTCTGTGAAGGCAAACAGCTGGGAAAGAAATTGCATGTTTATATTAGATCTGTGTGGCAGCAGTGCAATATACAGTAAATAAATCAATAAATCCACTGCTCTCTTGTCTCCTCTGAGGCTGGGACTCTAAATAGTGTTCTGTGCTCATCAGTGCAGCCAAAGACAGAACAGTTAGCATGCTTTGCTCAAACTTTCACCATGGTGTTAGAACTGGTACACTGTTGTCGCTTGCAAAGACTCAGTGGTGGAGCCATGGCTGGAAACTTGCAGGGGCGGAAATATTATAATAAGATCTCATTTTTTTACAAGCTTGCAGAGAAAGGCTTATCAAATAAAAAATTACAGGGTTGTTCTTTTTCAGGTTTTCTGGGTTGGTAGGTGCACCAGGGAGCCGATTATAGCACTTAAACATGAAAAAAGTCAGATTTTCATAATATGTCACTTTTATATTGAACCTTTTAGCATTTCAACACATGCATCTTTGCATATATGTGCTTATTTTGTTTTTTAATAGAGAATAAAACAAAATTAAGCATTTGGAGATGATTGAAGATTTGCCCGTGAACATTTTCTATAGATATTATACTGTCTACGTGTTGGGGCAGAGGTCAAAGAAGAACGTAACCACTACATTTCCAGGCATTCATTATGGAACAATTTTGCAAATCATCAGAATATAGGCTATACTAAATGAGGCAGCTGAGGATTTTATGAATAATTCAGCAGCAGATTCAAAGGACCATTATGAAAGGCAATCTTCACCCAGGATAAAAGAGAGGAGCATTTTCTTCTAACCCTGACCAGAAGTTAACTTGCCAAAGTTAATCTCACACAGACACTTTCAGAAGATTCAGCCACTTATTCACAAATGCAGAAAATACTTTAGCATTCATTTTCTCTCATCGCACAACTATGTATTTTTTCTGCCCCGTCACTAATGTCTATAAATATTTTCTTGTAAGTAATGTTATAGCATAACTGTATACTGTGTATTCTCTAGACATTTACTGCAATCCAATTTACCAGATCATCATGGTATATGTGGATTTTTAAATTATTCAGCAGCAAAGGTTCAAAAGTCCATTTTGAGAGAGGCAGTCAGAGGACATCTTCAACCTAGACTTGAGGGAGGAAATCAGACGTAATGTTATCACCTGACCCTGAATGAAATCAACCGCCTTCTTCAGAAAGTTGGAATGCTGAAGTGTTTGCATTGCTTTATCTGCTGGATGAGAGTGAAAGAAGATTAGTTCTAGCATATTGAGTCAGTCACTCATGTGTGAGCAGCAGATGTAATTAGGTAAGGTAATGTAACACTCACAGTAAACAAGGATAAACAAAGCAACAAATAATGGAAGCAGAGTTTTCCGTTGCAGCGGTTGTTGTTTATAGGTCATGGCACAAATACTGGCCTGAATGTGTTTATGCATCAGTAGGTCAGACATCTGTAATAACTCCGGACAGTAAAAGTGCAATTTTTCTTCTCAGTGTGTGCAAGATCATTATTTTTAAGACCTGATATGTTTAAAGGTCATGTCACTTATGTGCCTGTAACAGCAGAATTGCAATAATAATTTTATACCACACTATAGTTTTGTCTACTTGGTAAGGATAAAATAAAATAAAATAAAATAAAATAAAATTTAAAAACCTTCAGCAGCGATTCTTTTTAATTAGGGGGGAAAAAAATATTGGTATTAAACGGCAGATGATTTTAGCGTTAAGGTTTTTATTGTGGTTAATCGTGCAAAAAAGTGGCTTTATTTTGTATTAAAAATCAATACATTTTAGTAAAAAAAAAGAAAAAGAAACTCCTCAAATCATCTGATTCATCTGTGAAGTCAAATCAAATCAAATTTAGTTGAAAATATATGATATTCCTCAAATATTCCTCAGCAGGGTTATTAAAAACGAATACATTTTAGTTAAAAATATATGAAATTCCTTATATATATATATATATATGTCAATCCTGTGTCTTGTTTCCCCTCCTCTTGTGACCTTATTTGGACTTCCAGTTCCGTTCCTCGTTTCATGTAATTAGTTGATTAGTTCCCAGCCTTGTGTGTTTTATTATCTAGTTTAGTCTTGCCTTCTTAAGCCCTGTGTTTCCCTGCCTCTGTGTGCAGTCTGATCGTCTT
>JAFVLL020005247.1:0-66290 GCA_021397915.2 Tor tambroides | reverse complement strand
TTAACTTAATGATTGCTATCAGGATGTGAAGAGACTTTCAACCAGAATAACAAAAAATGTTTCTGAAGACAATCACCTATGATACCTTTAATGCTAAGTCTGAAGTGCGATGTTTTGGACGTTAATGTCATTGGCGATACAACGCGATGTTTTGAAATCTTTTGGGAACGATGTAACTGTTTTAAAGAGCCAAAGACTGTTTGAAATGTTGCAATACTTTTGCTAAACTGCTGCATCTACTGCTTTCTGAACTAAATATTGAGAAATTCTATAATAGAAATAAAACTAAAGCTGACGTGAGTAACTTTTTCAATTTTAAAGGGATAGCTCACCCCAAAATGATAATTCTGCCTTATTTTACTCAACCCCATGTTGTTCCAAACTTGTATGACTTTCTTACTTCTGTAAAACACAATATAAGATATTTTAAAGATTGTTGGTAACCAAACAGATTTTGATACAATGTAAGTCAATGGGGACCAAAACAACATTGGATCCCATTCTCTTTCCATGTATGGAATAAAAGATACAGATTATGCAATATTAATAATGTAATAATGTATGGATTTTTTTTTAAAGATCTTCTTTTGTTTTCCACAGAAGAATGACAATCATACAAAACTAAACTGACATTTGACATGTCACTAATTTATATTCAATTAACCTAATGTCATAAAATCTGAAAAACTTCCTTAAAAATAAATTGGGTATTTATTTCAAGGTTTAAATGGTTCTTTTTTTTAATTATAGATTTTCACTGATTACTTTTCTAAATTTCTAATGTTTTCAACAAAAATCAGACTTACTTTGAGATAATTCTGAGGTTAAATACAGATTTAAAAAATAGTTTAGTAGCTATTGATTTGTTTTTGGAATCAAATATTTGCATAGTTATGACAGGAAACACTGGCATCTAACAATGCCTTGTAAAAAAACAGTTAATCTTAAATAATACATATACATAAACCCAAATAGGATATAAAACAGCTAATCTTAAATAATACATATACATAAACCCAAATAGGATATAAAACAGCTATCGAAGAAGCATGTGTCCTAAACTCCTGAAGCACTGGTGTCTCATATTTTAGAGCAGTCACTGCAATTTATGATAGAAATCAATTAAATCTGTATGTGGGTGGGTGTGAAAAAAATTCAGATGTGACCCCCTTTGTAATCTTTAAAGTTTTCATAAGTAACTGTAATTTAATCAAACATTTTTTTCTCAGTAACTGTGTTACAATTACATTTATTTTGTAATTAAATTACGTAATTTAGTTACATGTACCTAGTTATTCCCCCAACACAGTATACCTGAAAAGTGAACTGAGCAGGAATCTTTTTATAGAGAGTGACCTCCATGAGTCAGACACACTCTGTTTCACCGCTGCTTCCTCCACAGTGTTACAACACCACAAACTGTTAATTTTTTCTACTAGCCTTTGTTTACAACATCAACATAAAACAAGCAGCGTTCACATGCTCATTCTCCTTTTCCAGTGTGTTAATTCTGGGAGTTACAGTCCGCCTTAAGGCAGCAAATCTGGTGTGAAACCCCATCACTTTAATTAACAGTGATTACAAATTACACCGTTCAGCGTGAGGACTAACGAGAGATACAGGCCAAAGATAGTGATGTGCTTTACAGCTTGAAAGCGGCAGACATTACTCACCTATTCTGAATGAGAGCGGGCCACTGGTGGCGTTTCTCACCCACATGGCTAAGAAGAGCAGAAGCGCCCAGGCTGCGAGCATCTTCTTTGACTCCTCATGGGTCCAGCCCTGGGGGTCCCCCTTCACACAGCCACCTACCACACCAAACACAACAGCAACATTTCAGAAGAATAGAAATCACGCTTTTCATTCAAGGGAATTATATGCGCATATGGTACAACAGTTTGTTGGTGCCAAATTTTTTTTTACTGTAGTAAGCATTGCTAAACTTATTTTGGTCCCTAAGAACACTATAATTGGGTATTCTTTTCTAACTTAGAAAATAAACTTTCTAACAACATATTTTTGTTTCACTTTTACTAGTTTGTCAACAAAAGTGTCTAAGAATACATTACAGGAGAACTCTGTCATAATTATGTTTTTTGAAAGTAATAAACATTCCCACCATAGTGTCATTTCCACCGTATCTCAAATGATTGATTGTGCTTAATAGCAGTCTGTGGTGGAAATGACAGTTCTGGAAATGACATTTTTGGATTAAATAATGTTTCCATTTCCATTTTTATATATTTAATCATAGACGATAAACATAAATAATACATACAAGCAGTGCAAAATGAGGTGATTTAAACAGGGTGGCTAATTATCATCCCAGGACAGTAAAGTACAGAAAATAAAAAAATAAAATAAAAAAAATAATTTAACACTAAAGTCATAAATCTTCACAATTTTGATTCGACAACATCCACATTTTAATTTTTTAAAACCACAATGTCTTTTTATATCTTGTCTTATGTCTTGACTCCTTTATCTAATTGAGGTTAATGTCATAGTTAGCATTTACACATGGCAAATATGCACAATTAAATAACATTTTCACACTCTTTGCATAATTAAACAAAATTACAGCTAGACTGGAAATGGTGCACAATAAATAATATTTTGCTTACCAGTTGTTTCCTTGCAAAAAAATGTTCACTAACCTTTGATTGAAGAAATTTTTTTTTTTTTTTTAAATTGCTACATTTTCCCCTCCTTCTTTTTACAAGTGGATGGCTTCACGGCATCTGTTTGTATATAGTTCATTTGAATTATGATATATGTTTTTTTATGTGAAACTAAATCAGAATAAAAATTTTGATTGAGAAAAAAAAGTTGTTACATTTTCAGTGTTGTGGAAATGACACCACAAATAAAAGACAGACATAATTCATAATAAGATAGAAATAATTTCTACACAATAAATATTAGTAATTATTTTCTGATTATTTCATTCTTTGTTTAGATTATCAGAGTTTTACCTGACATTTGTAACAACTGGTATTTCCAGATTGGGACAAGGATGAAACAATAACATCTATACAAAAGGCATTTTAGAATGAAAAAAGTAGAAAAAATAAATGAAGCATAGAGATGTGTCTACAAAATGGTTATAATGTGACCTTTACATAACAAAAATTTGAAATCTATTACTTAAAAAAAAAATCAACCCCTTGGACCAAAAAGTCCTCAAAGTTAAAGAAACACTTCATCATAACAAACTATTCTGGAAACGATAATGGTTTTCTTCACCTAAATAAAATGTTCCTAGAAAATTACCCACAAAATGACCAAACGAGAACCATAGAATTGCCTCTGCTGGCAATTTGAAATGTTTCATGAAATAAATTCAGCTTCTGTAAAACAATTTCATATCTCATGCTGCCGTACTATTTGTTAAACTCACAGCTGCTTATTGCGACAGTAGAGACAAAGTAACGAGTATCTCAGTGTCTAATTGCAGTTATGAATCATGTTGCTACATATGTCTCATATCCAAATTTCATTTCATTTCATTATCCAAATATAATTAAAAAGAACAATCAGATGAGCAACTTGAATCAGACAAGACATACTTATCACATTCACAAAAGAGCAGTATAGATTTTATATATATATATATATATATATATATATATATATATAAGCTTAACATCTATTAAAGAGTTATGACAAGAATACAGTGGGATGTAAAATGTTTTGCTTACTTTGGAAGAAAAACATAAATCACATATATGGATTCTACTCATAATGACACATCTAACACTGGTGATTATGTGGTAAGTAATTCTGAGTAGAAATGATACATATGAAATCCTTACAAACTATGTCTATTGCATTTGCTTCGAAGATGCAGAGGTATAAGGCATAAGATTAAAAGTTGTTCAAGATACACATTTATTTTATTGAAATACTCCCGCTTTCTTCACCAGCTCTTATTCATTACAACTTATCTTCTTTTGCTTATGTAGAGCATTTAAAAATCACATTAAGGATCAAGCAGATAGACAGAGAGTTCAAGAAAGGGCCCGCGTCAGGAAACACATGCCTAATTCATTTATTGAAGCAGGATCCAATGACAATTAGAAACCGCACGCACATCCAAATCATTTTGCTCAAATGCAATTACAGCAAATCAACTTCAATGGTTTCGCATGACCTGTGCATAGCACCTTCAGCAGCAGAATACAGAGCAGAAACGGCATTTGTATTGACACTTGTAATTTTATTTTACTGCCGTACAGTTAATAAATGTCTGTAATCTTGTGCTGTGCAAATGAGAATGGCTTTTTCATTTTCTGAAATGGTTAGCAGCAAAATAATAATCTCATGGATGAATTAATTTAAATTGATAATTCACCCAAAAATAAACATTCTGTCATCATTTACTCACTCTCGTGTTCTTCCAAACCTGTATGACTTACTTTCTTCTGTAGAACACAAAAGAAGATATTTTGAAGAATGATAGAGTCTAAACAACATTGGACCCCCTTGTTTTCTATATAAGGTCTGTTGTTTTGGATCCCAATGTCTTTAAAAGAATAGTTCACCCATGTCATTCCAAATCTGTATGAGTTTCTTTCTTGTGGTGAACATAAAAGAAGATATTTTGCAGAATGCTGGTAATCAAACAGCTGTTGGTCCCCATTGACTTCCATAGTCTTTATTTCCCTATGGAAGTCAATGGGGACAAACAACTGTTCGGTTCTTCAAAATTCTTCAAAATATCTTCTTTTGTGTTCAACATAAGAAAGAAACTTATACCGCTTTGAAACGACATGAGGGAGAGTAAGTGATGACAACATTTTTGGGAACACTTTTGCAAATAAAACACAAAGCCTGCATTTCATCCATTAAACAATGCACACTCCATGTTAACCAATCTCTAAAATTGCTTAAACAGCACTGTCATATTCTTTTCAGCACATCCATTTATTATGCCTCATTCACAAAAGTTAGTGCTCTTTAATCGATAAAAGAATGTATTAATACCAATGAGAAACTCATGCTGGAAATACAGGTTTTAATATGAACTGAGGCAGGAAATGTATCTGGCTAAAGGCTCCGTTTAGGAGCTGACAGGCAATTAAAAATACAGTAGAGACCCTGCAAACACCACACAGCATACAATGTAGTCTTTTGACTATGAACAGAAGGATGAAAATAGAATGTGTTCTGTTTTTTACTCATTTATGAAATTGTCATCCCTCTCAAAGGGAATCATGCGAATCAGACCCGCTGTGTCTTCAATTCAAACTGCTACCCGTCTCTGCCCAGACAAGCCATGCAGAGTTTTTTTTTTTTCTCTCTCTCTCTGTCTTTAAACAAACATTGTTCGAAGAAAACCTGTTAAAGGTGAAATCACTGGGAATGCTGAGCGACATGAAAGCTTTTTTTTTTTAACACAAATGAAACCAGTGGCTGTCTTTATATCTTAGGTCACATCTACACATCTAAAAACTGATTTCAGCTGTAAATAAAAGAAATATTACTAGAGCATGTTTTACCAGAAAATATGGTAACATTTTAGGGACCAATTCTCACTATTATGCATATTACTAGCATATTGGCTGTTTATTAGTATTTATAAAGCACATATTAATGCTTTATTCTGCATGACTATATTTTAGATCCCTTAATCTAAACATACCTCATAACTAAACTTTACAACTACCTTACTAAATAAGCATAAAATTAGGAGTTTATTAAGGCAAAAGTCATAGTGTAAGGTCTGTTTTGGGTTTTGTTTCAGGTTCTTGTTATCGTGTCTTTTATTTTGAAGTTCTGTTATGGTTCCTGTTTGTGTCATGCTTCCCTTGCCCTCATGTCTCTTTGCTACTGGTTCCCTTGTTCAATGTGTCATGTTCTGATTGGTTGTCATAGTCATGTGTCCTGTTTCCCATTGGTTGTTTCATGTCATGTGACCCTCATAGTTTTCTATAAGTTGCCATGTTATTGCCTTGTTGCCTTGTCATGTATTAACGTTGTAACCTGCTGTTGGTGAGTCTAGTTTGTTTCATGCCACGTTTAGTCTGTTCATGCCATGCCAAGCCTGTTTCATGTCAAGTCTGTCTCAAGTCAAGTCTTCATTTGTTTGGATGCACTTTGTAAATAAACTGCACTTGGGTTCATAACTACGCTCGCCTTCAGTGGACTCCTCGTTACACATAGTTAAGAGTTGCCCAAAATAAAAAGTGACAGAAAATACTGTTTTAGTCTTTCTTCTTCAAAATTTCTTGTATAATTCAATGCATTATTTGCCATTCTTTGTAACTACTGGTGTAAATTACTAGCAATTTCTGAGTGAAAACTGTTTCTACACCACTTTTTTTCAGTGTACTGTTATATTTTGGTCCACTGGATTCTCACTGGATTTTTTCCCCCCAATGTTTTGTCAGCTGATCGATCAAAATCAACAACTGAAGGGATGGTTGACCCTGAAAACTGTCTTCATTCAAGACTTTTTTTCTTGTATGGAAGACAATGGGCACCATTGACTTCATTGAAAAAATCTCTAAAATATCATTTTAGATGAACGATAGAGGTTTCGAAGATAAGAAAACATAAAATTGTATTATTATTATTACTATTATTAGTTAGCTATCCCTTTAAAAATCTGCATTGTGCCACAAATATTCAAATGAAAGCTGAACTGGACTATATATTGTCATTACACTATATACTGATGCTTTTCTTAGGTAATAATAATGTGATATTATGTCTCCTAGATACTATATAAGGGGTTTCTGTGGAAAACAGCACACATAATCACAAATAGCCATGCCCTCCTGAAGTGAAGAAGTATTTTGAACGCTGGAAAACTGTTAAGTATCGTTATGATAACTGACAAATGTATAGCATAAATGACATTCAAAGCAGAATTTCCATTTAAACCTCATTCCAGCATCTGCACGAAGCCTTTCCCCCTGTGAATTACTGTGTGTGTGGGACTGAGTCATTTGAGGGGAGGGTTGAATCAGTAATGGGATACCACGGAAATAGCACGTAGCTTGTTTTTGTAAGACAAGTGCTCGCTGTGGGGAGTAAAACAAAGGCGAAATCACCATGTGGTGTTCTGAACGCACTCGGATGCTGTCATGTGGTGAAACAGAGCCTGATTTTGACCAGCCAACGCAACAATACCATCCGATAGGGGAACAACTCTGCCACGAGGCTTGCTATTGAAAATCTCACTACTAAAGCCAAGTGACTGCTTTGATACAATGTGGAGTAATTCAGTCCAAACATTAATTAGTCCTGGCTCAGTCCCCAGGATGCCACCCTTTTGTAAAAGGCATCAAATTAAAGTCTAGCAATGGAGGAGCTCTTTTCAATTAAAGCTAGATAAAGGCTGCTAGACCACGAGCACCGCAAACAAGTCAAACCTGTCACTCATAACCGTAGCTTCATCGCATATTCTCTCCAAATACCTCTAAGTGTCCATCAAAGCTCTCGTCTCAAAAACAACAGGTGGACTGAATTGTTACGGCATTTTTATGCTGCACTCACAGCTGACATCCGCTGCCAATCAAAAGCAAGTCGGGGGAGAGGATTCCTCTTCTATTTGTCAATGAGAAGACTGAACCGCAGGGTAAATACTTGTAGTTTAGAACCAGCAGCAGGGCTAGATAAGAAACACATTTCCTTGAGTTTCTCATTTGATGTTTCGAATATCTTGAAGTTGTATCGACTAAAAGCAGTTGGAAGTAAATAAACGCACCAGGAATTAAATTAATCTCCTGGCAGAATAAAATCAACATGTGACAGTTCACATTAAATGTCATTTGTTATTATTCAGAAGAATCAAACGTAAACAATGCGAGCAAGGAATCTTTAACAGGATTGCAGTGAGACACACACTCTGGGCCTAAAAAGCTGCCAAAACAAACATTGTGCTGCATTATGAGTAGCTCTTTACCATTTCGAGATGCAGCCTTGGTTGTTTTTTGAAGAATTTGTGAAATAATTGATTCAAAAGAGACATTAGCCACTCACTACAAGCTACCCTGCTGAGTTGCTGTGCAACTGGTATGTTTTAGAGCGCGTTTGAGGTTGAACATTTTCTGTGGAATAACAACGGTGCATGAGAGCCAGCAGAATTTGGGTAAGTGCCTCTTTTGAATTGTCTACTCAAAAAATCATTTTGATTTTCAATTGCTGAGTGCCAGAAAAAAAAAGGAAAAAAACTTTAAGGATTAAATATGTTCTTTTTGGAACATTGAGAGAAAGGTGAACTTAAAAAAAAAAAAAAAGTTCAGTAAGTGAAACATTTATGAATAAACATTTCCAATTTATTTGTTAAGCAATTGTTCCTTATGCTTTATATAAATGTGACCCTGTCTGTGAAGTCCAGGCTAAAGTCTCAAAATCTAATTATGAGATAGCAAGCATTAAAGTTTGATTTCAACCATTACTTTCACTATGATTTCAATCTTTGACACAACCTTATTCAGTCAATATTAAAGATATCAAGGTTACATTTTAACAGAATGTTCTTTACCTTATGAAGGATGATTTTATGTAGAAAACAGTAAAGCACAAAAAAATGACTTTAGGTCGGCGGCAATAGCCTCATGGTTAGTGCACTGTCATACAGAGTAACTGCGCTCACAGCAACCCGAGTTCAAATCTCATCTCGTGGTCCTTTGTCGATCCTGCCCCCTCTCTCCACCCAATGCTTTCCTGTCAGCTCTCTACTGTCCTGTCTCAATAAAGGCAGAAAACATCCATAAATATAACTTTTTCACTGCCAGGGTCACAAATAAGCACTATTTTTTGGAATGTTTATATCAATACTGGGTAATTTAATACAGTGAATAATAAAGTAGCTGTTTAGCATGCTTTTATCCAAAGCGACAGAATAAACCAATTAAAAGGACCGTTTGTCTAGAGTAACCTGAGGTTAAGTGTTTTACTTAAAGACAAAACGTAGATAGCTTATAAATCGCCCCATACCAGGTTCAAACCTAAAAGTTTTGGCTGCCAGCCCAAGTCTTTAACCTCTACATCAAATAACCCCTTTAATACATTAAATGTTGTTATTTTAATTGGCAAATTTAACTGCCTCATGTAATTTCTACCTTCCTTCCTGCTCTCCAGCCATTGATATACAGGTTATGATGAGTATGATGTGTTTTACCATTATTAAAGGGATAGTTCACCCAAAAATTAAAGTTCTGTCATCATTTACTCACCCTCATGTCCTTCCATACCTGTATGATTGAATTTCTTCTATGGAAGACGAAAGAAGACATACTTATCAATCTTTTTTCAATTCAATGAGAGTCAATGGGGTCTAATGTTGAACAGTTCTTCAAAACAACTCCTTGTGCTCCACAAAAGGAGGGAAAAAAATTGGTGTCTTTAAGTACCAGAGTTGATAATTATTTATTTATTTATTTATGACTAACAATTTTCCAAAGCCAACCATTAGCATGTATCACATTAGCTCATTAAAAGTTGGTGCTATGGAGGAATGTGTTGAACCCACATACACACACAGCAAATTTACAAATCCATTTGAGAACGAAAAAAAAAACTATTTAACTTTAGACTGTCTTGCTATAGTGGTCAGTAATGTTTGTGTTTGTTGTAAACAGTATGCTACTTATTTTACTTTACAACAAGCCAAAAAGCTGCATCATAACAACTGCTACACTTGGTCTCAATCACAGCCTGAATCATAAGAGACGAGATGGCCTGTCACAGACACAAAAGCACAAAGTGATTGTATTAGGTAAAGCAGCGTGAATTAAGGTCAACTGGAACATTTTTTGTCAGTGAGATGAATGGCATAAAGTGACTCAATTTACCTGAATTTCCATAAAACTTTCAAACTTAAGTTTGGTGGAGCAGTTCTGGGATATCTGCCAGTGTTAGCCTACATCTAAATGATTATGGATCTTCACCAATATTGAATATCACAAAGCAAATACAGATTGAAGCACTATAAAACAGGGCCATACTGAGGCTGAATCTTTAAAACTCTGGATCTAAATGGATAACAGAAGAAGCTCTGTGACAGAAGAAATGATGTATGGCTCAATATCATCTATTTTCAAATCAGATTTCAGGAAGGTGGGCATACATTTGAGTGTTTAGCGGTGACATCCAACACAACTGAACGAATGAATTCAAACAGTGACCTCTATATGGAAAAGATTATGCAAAGTTCCTGGCCGAATATATATATATATATATATATATATATATATATATATATATATATATATCAAATCTATTTTCAGGTAAACATATTTTTCAAATTGATAATATATTTTGTTTAAACTTTCTACTGACCAAAAAAATACAGTACATTACTTTAAAAACTTTAAAATCTGTATTAGCAATATATGTTTGGTCAATTGCTTGTATATATTTTTAAAAGTATATTTGAAAAAAATATCTCAGTAAATGAATTTTTGCCTGTGTGAATGGAAAGTTGACATACAAAAACAATGAACAACAACTGAGCGCTAATACACTCCAATACCTACTCCGGCTTTAGCAGGGCATAAACAAAAAGCTTGTTAAAGTCAGTAGGTTCACAACATTCTAAAGCAGAACCGTAAAGGAGAATGACTGGTGTTTCATGATGCATACTGAATCACCATGATATCGGAAGGTCAGTCGCAGGTTAAAACTTTACTGCCGAGAAATGTGCAATATCCTCGCTGGATAAATCTGCATGGTGTTAACACTGTCCGACATTCTCAACTATAAAACCCATCGGTGGGGTTATTCAGCCTTCGTGATAAATCAGCAGTTTAGGAAGCTCTCAGTTTTCAGTTCACTTCCAAGAAGTGGGTCAAAAGAGAGAAAACAGAACAAAGGAATGCATACAAATGTGTTTTACTATTTTGATATAGAGAGACTGCAGAGTAAACACCTTCACCACAGCACTGTATCTTATTCAAAAGAAAAATGCAGGCATCAAAGTGCCTGCTTGCAAGGACATCAGCCGTGGGGTCGAATGGTTTTTCAAGGGCAAACAGTGTTCGATGGTTTCAAAATATTTGCTTCTTTAGCTCAAATCATGTAAAAATTGTTTTCCATGGTGGTATGGTTGAGCTTTACACTGTTTCCTAGTCATTTTGTGGTCCATCTCTTCCTTACATAATGTCTCTGTCTATCTGTGTATCTTAAAAATGATGAAAAAAATGATTGTTTGTAAGCAGTCCATTTTCGAATGTAATCATTCGCATCAGTTTCAGAAAATGAGGTCTTTAGGATCAACTCAATTTGAACTGAATCAAATGAATCTTTGGTCTAGAACAGATCCTTACCAGTACTTTGCCGGGGCTTCTGTCTGGACTGATGGTGCTTAGCTTGTGCTGACATGGCAAAAACAATAGCATCCTATTTAAATGACTAGGGAGGAATCAACAACTACATTAAGAGCAGTGACAAAAGACAGACCTCCTGTGAACACAATAAAAAATGATACCTGTCGATCCTTCTGCAGACTCCTGATCCTCAAAAACTAAATCTGCTCTGATAGAATGCCAAGGACACTGAGGCAGTGCAAAGAATCCTTTATCTGAAGTCACTAAGGACATGCATTCATATTCATAACCCCAATAAACCACAGTGCAGCTCTGCAACGTCATATTAACACTCTAGTACAAGACTTCAGAAATGGCTGCGCCAGTTATTGGAGATTTGATCTTTTGGGTAAGCAAATGAAATGCTCTCTCAAATAGATACTTTCATTAGTGGTGGGATCTGATACTCCGGTGTCTCAGGTCCTTTCAAAAAGTCACACCGCCAACAGAGGTATTACAATAAAGGCCAAGGCGGTCTTGCAGATAACTGACTTTAATGGAAGAGAAATCAGTTTAAATATGAAAAGTGCCCTCTATTAAAGTTCTGTCTCAAAGTAAATGCAGAACTGAACTTTCTAACATAAAAGATTTTGGTAACACTTTAGTATAAGAAGCAATTTTCACTATTAAAGGTGTAGTGGGACATTTCGGAAAATGCTAACTTTAGCCTGATAGCACTGAAAGCGAACGTCCCACCCTCCCTGCAATCGCCGTCCAAAGCCACGCCCCCTGAACACACATACGCTCAGAGAGCGGAATACCAGAGACAACATTAAATTACTACATCAACGGTTTCCAATAACAGTCCTCACGCTCTCCCCGCTCTGCACATTTCATATGTATATCTTATCACGTCTGACTTTTGTTCTATTTGACCGTAAGTCATAAGTGTCCTGCGAAGTGGACATCACCAGATATTCCGCCATGATTCCAGTTCAAAGCGAGCGTATATGTTCCATACAAAGGGCAATAAAGTGTGCAAGATGTGAATTTAAATTGTATTTATTTACAGAGGTATATTATGTCACACTCTCTAGTAAGTTTCGTCTGTGTGTCAAGACGCTGCGCAGCGCAAATCCGTGAGTGAATGTTCCAAAGTGAAATAAACTTCAACGGATTTTCCCTGCTCAGGGAGTAGGGAGCAATGAACACTGTGTAGTGAGCATGTCAATCGGAACACAGTTCATGCACGTAGCTCTCTTCTAATGAGCTGGTTATCTGATTCAGGTGTGTTAACTAAACGAGACTAAGCAAAATATGCAGAGCGGGGAGCGCGAGGACTGCAATTGAGAACCGCTGGACTACATCATGTGTCATTCACCGGTGAGAAAACATAATAGCACAGATAGTAAATGTACTACAATACAGGAAGGAAGATCGGGTTGTTGATGTTTGTCTGCCATTCTCGCTGTGTCTTCACAGCGTGCGTGAACGCGCTGATGACGAATCGGGTCTGCGCCAACAGGGTGCGCAGAGGTACGCAAATACATACGTTGACAGACAGGTAGAAAATACAATTAATACGCTCGAACCGAGCGTTTTGATTGGACGAACATTTCTTGGTCCTACACCTTCCACAGAATATATAAATACAGATAAATACATTTAAACCACTTAACTTAATGATTGCTATCAGGATGTGAAGAGACTTTCAACCAGAATAACAAAAAATGTTTCTGAAGACAATCACCTATGATACCTTTAACTAGTTGCTTATTAGCATGCCTATTATTAACATATTGGCTGTTTATTAGTACTTATAAAGCATTTATTCTACATGACCATATTCTACATCCCTAATCCTACCCAATACGTGAACCTTACTAACTATTAATAAGCAGCAAATTAGGAAATTATTGAGGCAAAGTCATAGTTAATGGTTTGTTAATAGTGGGAATTGGACCTTAATTACCAAATGGAAATAAGTAAATAAATATTACTAAACTAGTTTATTTTATCTACTTTGAATCTATCTATCTATCTATCTATCTATCTATATTTTGCATTTATATTACTTTAATATATACACACACACACACATATATACACACACACACACACACACACACACACACACACACTCACTCACACACACACACACAGAGAGTCAGAAAATATAAGAATGTAAATATTTATAATACAATATGTTTTTTTTTTATCATTTTTACCATTATTGAGAAATAAAAACACAAAAATATAATAAAAATTATAAACAATTTATTTTTATATTTACATAAAGATCTCTAATATATAAATATATTAAATATAATCATTATGTAATGTATTATTTCATATTGGTAACATACAATTAGATATTTATATTAAAACTGAGACTAAAATCAAAAATAATTTTTCTGTAACACTTTATTTTAAGGTGTCCTTGTTATACATGTTACATGTACTTACTATTATAATAACAATAAATTATGCATAATTACATGCAAGCCAAACCCTAATCCTAACCCTAAACATATAATAAGTACATGTAGTTAATTTATATACCTCAGTACTTAAATGTATAATTACACTGTAACAAGGACATCTTAAAATAAAGTGTAACCAATTTTTCTTTTAAAATAATTAGTAATATTATTAACCTAATAATTTTACATTTATTATATTATTAATAATTTCATTGTAATTTTGGGGTTTGCATCTAATATTTCAAAAGCATCATGCACAGGTGTATGCTGATTGACTGACAGCGCATTCAAATTCTCCCCAAAGATGTCACGAAAAACAAGTGGTGCGTGGATGAATTTCAAAAAGACCTCATAAGATGCAACATTTGCAAGATGACAAAGCCTATGCTTCTGAAATCAATTTGCAATTCTTTAAAGCACAGCCACAGCAACACTTTTATAACTAACCACCTTCAACAATACATTTCAACCAATTACTGTCGGACTTCAAATCACCTGCTGTGAGCAATGTTCCCATTATTGTGCATAATATGTTTCTGTGAGGAATATGACAATTTGTTGAAAAAAAGAGTATAGTTATTTAATCAATTCTTTATTTGAATATCTATCAGATGTCCTGTTGAAGAACACCCATATGTTCTATATATATCTGATCATGTCTATAAACAAAACTGTAAACAGACTAATTATACAGGGCTTCCACAATCACATCTAGACAACTCAGTGGGTGGCTAGTTAAAGAAAATGTGTAGTTCTGAACATCCTGAATGACTGAGTGGACTAAAAAGAGGAGACACAATGACAGACTATTATGCAGTGCTCATCGTCTCCACTGCTTTGCCGCCCGTCACCCGCCCATCTGAGAGACTAACCACAAATGACACCAGGACCGCTGGGGAAGAAACCGACAAATCGATCGCCATCTCCACAGGGAGAGATGCATGGGTTCAACGCCCCCGTTCCCCGGTCTCTCTACCCAGGGGAAACGCACTGCCTCCCATCACGGGGCAGGACCCTGATTTAAGGTTGACAGGGCTCTGATGCAGCGGCTGTAATAACAGGGTTTTTAACTGCATTTAAGTGTAGCACTCCATCTTGAAGAGTTTCCCGGCATCCTCAAGTCCAAGAATCACTCCTACGGTAAAGGCATCTCTATCTGCTGGATGTTTTATAACAAGCTTAAATCTTGCACCTCACGATAAATTACAGCGGGTAGCATGGTAACAGTCTATATCACAATATTTATAGTTATTTTGCTGGAAAAAAACCTTTAATTGTTTGAAATATTGCAAAGGCCTCTATATGAAAGTACTATTTACGAGTTGAACGCACATGAATGTCACCACAAAGTCACAATTATAAGTGAGAAACTCTGGATTTTCTTAACAGTTAACCCAAAAACGAAAATTAAATAGATGAGATCATTGGAACAGATTTGGGGAAATTACATCTCTTGCTCACCAATGGATCCTCTGCAGTGAATGGGTGCCGTCAGAATGAGAGTCCGAACAGCTGATAAAAACATCATATTTCATCAGTTAGTGAACTGAAAAGCTGTGTGTTTGTAAGAAACAAATCCATCAAGATGTTTTAACTACAAACAAGTACTCAATACATAATTTTGCTTTCTCCAGTGAGAAAAAAAGTCATCTCATCTGAATCAGGAGAGAAATATGCACAGATTAAGCACCATTTACAAGCAAAAACAGTCCAAAACAGTTCTAAACAAACATAGACTTTGATGATATTTGATGTGAGAGGACAACAGGAGATGGATATTTTCACCGAAGGAAATGTTATTTTAGATTATGGACTCGTATTTTGGCCAAAAGCAACAGTTTGAAGTTAAAACTTCTTAATGATGGATTTGTTTATTACTGTACAAACTTTTTTTTGGCTTTTTGGCTTCACAAGATGTTAACTGATGGACTGGAGTCGTGTGGATTATTGTGATGTTTTTTATCAGCTGTTTGGACTCTCATTCTGACGGCACCCATTTACTGCATCCATTGGTGAGCAAGTGATGCAATGCTAAATCTTTAAAAAGAGAAACAAGTTTGAGAAACAAACTCATCTACATCATTGTTGATCTGAGAGTCAGTAAACTGTCAATTTACAGCACTTTCATAAACTGAATCAAAACAAACAAAAACAAAAATTTTTATCCATCATTTTACAGATGCATAGTTAAAAACACGTATATCACTATGTTGTTTCAACCAAAGTGATTTGAACTACGACTTCCCAACTTATAAATACAAACTTCCCAGAAGGACTTGAACTTGAATCTATAATACAACTATAAATGTACTTCCTGCTGTGATATCAAAAAAGACCATCAAACTATCATCGCTAATGTCTTTAAATATAGTGTACAGTAAATCTATTCTGAGCTCTTCATAGGACAGAACAAGACAGCTATGAGTCAAAGCCATTGCACAACAAACACCCACAATTTATAAAAGAGTAAATCCATTAATGAGGAAGAAGAAATAAACAACACTGCAAGTACTATTGGGATAAAAAGGACACATATGATAATTAATCCAGTTACTTTTATAGTGCCCAGACTACCTGCATAATGGCAAAAGAAAGTTTTAAAACTTCATTTGGAGTTCAGGTCTAAATTAACCAATCTCTTCTCTCTTTAGAAACAGGGTGCCATTATAAGTTTCAGTGTAATAAGATGCAGCATTCAGAAGGAACAACAGGTCAATTTTATAATGAGTGGAGAGAATACTTTTAAAATCTCCGTAATGAATTCCAGTGTTCACACCTACAGTTGTCCACTGATTGGTGTGGTGTTTTGATCTGTGGGCCGAGTGAAAAGAAAAACACCAGTGGAATCCTCAGCAAGCTGCCACATAAATGAGAGATGAGACTGACAGAGAGATGCAGACTGAAGAAAAAGACAAGAAGGTAACAGTGATAATGCACAAACATCTCTTTCTAGTTTTCTTTTGGCAGCTGAGATCGACATTAACAGTCGTAAACACAATACTGACACATAACACACACTGTCCAGCAAAATGTCACAAGTCTTTTTTTTCCTTTATAAACACATTAGTGTTAGTACACAAATAGGCTCATTAAAGGGTGACTGTGCCATAGAGCTGTTTTATTTACTGCCACATGACCAGGCCTGCTGGAATTTGTTTCTCTGATTTCGGCAACCTCACAAACAGCAGCGTGATCAGTTGCAGGGGCGGCCGCCCTAGAGCAGGGGCTCAATCCTGCTCCTCGACTGCCGACTTTAGTACCAGCTTTAATCAAACACTTCTGAACCAGCTAATTAAAGTCTTTGGGTTTGCTGGAAAATTATATCCAGGTATGTAGAAGCAGGACTCACACTTAATTTGGTAGGAAGTTGGACCACCAGGAGAAGGACTGAGTATTTGTCGAAAACAGATTCTAAGCCTAAATTCAGGATGGGGCTATTAGCTGGATAATATATATCTGACCTACTCAAACTGTCTTTCCATATTAAGCTGAAAAGAAGTATTATTAATTAAAAAAAAAAACATATATATATATATATATATATATATATATTTAAATTAAATCTAAAGTTAAAATACATATGCATATAATAATAATGTATAGGTAACACTTTACAATAAGACTCCATTTGTTAACTTTATTATTTAACAGGAACTAACGATGAAAGATCTTTCATATTAAATACTTCAGTTCATTTTAATTGCAGCATTTACTAATATCTTATTAAAATCCAAAGTTTTATCGGTTAATATTAATAAATGGACCTGAGCTAACATGAGCTGACAATGAACAGCTGTATTTTTATTAATTAACATTAACAAAGATTAATAAATACTGTAACAAATGTATTGGTCTTTGTTAGTTAATATTAGTTAATTAGTTTTTAAAGCTGAAGTGTGTAATTAAAATATATTCATTGGTAACACTTCGTTAGTCAAGATTAATTAATCTTGACTAACGAAGTGTTACCAATGAATATATTTTAATTACACACTTCAGCTTTAA
This sequence comes from Tor tambroides, assembly GCA_021397915.2. Classification (NCBI taxonomy): domain Eukaryota; kingdom Metazoa; phylum Chordata; class Actinopteri; order Cypriniformes; family Cyprinidae; genus Tor; species Tor tambroides. The sequence continues at coordinate 48,544 of JAFVLL020005247.1, read as the reverse complement.
AAACTATATAACATAAAATGAAGAAAAAAATGAAAAAGTAAAGTTTAAACAAATATAATATAAATACATGAATACATTTTAAAAGTATTTTAATTACAGACTTTTTAGATTTAACAACTAGATAGCATTAAATGAAATAAAATAAATGCAATTAAATTAAATACAGTTAAAATATATATAATGCAAATATTTAATAAAAATAATGTATATTTTTAATTACATACTCTAGCTTTAAAAACAATGTAGTTTTAAATGAAATTAAAATAACAAATCAAATATTAAAAACTGTAGACAAATATAATATAAATACATAATATATATTTTAAAGTTTTTTAATTACACACTTTAGCTTTAACAACTAGAGTAGATAAATTTAAAATTAAAAGTAAAAAAGCACTTAAATACATAAACAATATGATAAAATATTTTGACAAATTATTTAAAAAATACACAATTGCTTTAGCAACTATTGTAGACAGTATTAAAAGAAAAAATACTTTTAAATAAAAAATATTAAATGTAAAAAAAAATATATAAACAAAAAATTTAAACTATATTTTTCAAAATTACACACTTCAGCTATACTATAAAGTATTAAACGAAATAAAAATGAATTTAAATCAAATATAAAAAGTTATAAATGTTACTGATAATATATATTTTTTTAATTACACACTTTAGCTTTATCTGCTACTAGACCATACCGCCCACCATCAAGACATGCTCCAAAGTTTTCTCAAAATGGCTGCGGCATGTTTCACAGCACAGTATCCCATAATCCTCAGGGCGAATGTTTCAGCAGCTCTCGCTTCACTGTGCATATATGAATGCGGTCGATCGTTCAGCGAGGGATCTGTGGCAGCGGTGAGTTGGCGGATGACATTGGGCTGAGTTAGCATTGCCTTCGTGGCTAACTAATGAGAAACTGCAGAGATGAGCTACTTACTCCTCCGCTAGGGTTCGTCAGAATAAAAGCGGCCTCCTCGCGTTGCACCATCCCTCCGTTCCCGTTGCCCTACCCCCCCGGCTGCCATGCTGATGCTCCGCGCCGCCTCTCCTGCCTCCCGAAGGCCCCTACGGCTGTCTCTATAGCAGGCCTAATGAGCCACCGGCCTGACCGGCACTTAATGCTGCAATTATGTGCCATGCCCAGAAATCCTGGGGGTGTTTGCTTGTGCTGAGCAAAGCCTGGGCCATAAAGGCAACTTTTCTCTGCCTGCTGCTCTCCCGTGATGCACACATCCAAATTGCACACATTAATATCTGGTAGCAGACAGATACCGCCCTCGTCAACCCCCTCGACCCTCTCAGTGAATGTGCTGCGCTGTAAGGGTGAATCTAGTCGAGGGTGAGCGAAATTAAATAAACAACTAAGCTAATGGGAAATGTATGCCAATTACGGCAATTATACCACACATTTAAATTAAAGCAATATCTCAAGGATGTTTTTTTCTCCTTAAAAGAGTGTTTCACGAATGCTTTGGAGACAGATAGGAATATTACACACAAGATATGAGGCCTGTGAGCTGATAGTAGAAGCAAGAGAAAGAAACAACTTGTGGGACTCCCAAAAAATAGAAATATCTAAAAATAAAGTACAATTTATTTTATGTTTTACGGTACAGAAAGTTATTTGTCTATTGCACAAAAAAAAAAAAAAAGACTGAAAAAAAAAAAATAAATAAAAAAATCGATCCTACGCAGACTTCTACTTGAACAAATACATCACCAAATGTCCTTTAATGTCAATTAAGTGAATTAAGTGCTAGCAGGCGACAGTGGCGTAGTGCTAAATTTATGGATTCATTTTTCAGTGTTTATGGGATAGAGCCTCTATGTGTGTGTTTTCTCCATTGCTTTAATTCCTCTAAAGTGCACTAACATATGCTGATTGTGAATTAATGCCCTAAAGCAGATTTATACCAGCGGGGTAAATGCAGCTTTCCCAGCATCCCCTGAATTATCAGGATGTGATAAATGGAGGTCTGAAAAGAAGGTGGTTGTGTAGACTGGAGAAAGAGGATAAACACAGGAGGAGGAATACAAAGCTTTACATCTTTACATCTTTACAAATGCAACTCTGATGCAATAACTCAAACGCAATAACTGAAAAAGATGGACAGTTATCAGACTCAGAAGACCTTAGTGTCAGAAGACTTTAGCTTTAACAACTCGATTAGATAAATTAAAAACAAAAAAAGCAAATAAATACATAATATAGTATATAAAAATAAGAAGTTAAAGCAAATAAATACATTAATAATAAAATATTTTGACAATTATTTTAAAAATACACAATTGCTTTAGCAACCACTGTAGACAGTATTAAAAGAAAAAAATAATTTAATAAAAATATAATAAATGTAATAAAAATAATTATATGTAAAAAAACAAAACAAATATATAAATAATAATAATAAAAAAATAAAAACAATATTTATGCAGTATTAATATATACATATATATATATATATATATATATATATATATATATATATATATATATACACACTATATTGCCAAAAGTATTGGGTCGCCCCCTTCTAATGAACAGGTTTGACTACTTTAGTAATTTCTATGAGTATAAATCTTAAAGTTTAAGCATATAATGATATTCTAGGAAATTGTGTGCTTCTAATATTATAGCAAAAGTTTGGACAGGACCCTTTTCTATTCTAACATGACAGTGCCTCTGTGTATAAGGCAAGGTTCAAAAAGAAAATGATTGATTCAGTCAGTGTGGAAGAACTTGACTGGTCTGCATAAAACCAAGTCCTAATCCCAGTTGAACACTGGCTCTGGTGTGACTGTAAATGCAGACCTTGAGCCAAAAACTCATCACCAAACACCAATGACTTGTACATATGGGTACAGTCATTTTAGACACTTCCAAAACTGTTGCAACAGAGATGGAAATACAATTTTTAAATACATGAATTATGTTCCCATCGTTGTTGCCACAGATTTGGAAGTGCATTTTTCTGTTCTAAAGAAGGGGGTGTCCCAATACTTTTGTCTATATAGTGTATGTACAAGTCATTGGTGTTTGGTGATGAGTTTTTAAAGTGTAAACTACTCATCAGTTGTAAATGTTTTACAAATCTTCCGGTTACATGTTATTTGTGTGTGTATATATATATTTACGTGCACACAACCAGAAACCATAAGGTTTGTAAAACATTTACAACTGATGAGTAGTTTACACATTCGATTAAGGGATGCAGAAAGTGTTGTAAATATCTTGTATACAGCTACAGATCATTTGTAACAGGTAAGAAACATCTACAAATGATGTGTAACACATTTACAAGTGATGAGTAGCTTACACTTTAGATTAGGGGACGCAGAAAGCTTTGTAAATTATTTGTAATGTTTATTGAGATAATAGTACATTGTTGACATTTCAATGATTTATAAGTGATTACTAATATATTAACTAATAACTATTAACCATTAAGGATCTGTTTGATTATTTCATGATGCTATTTTTTAAAGATAACTTATGACAGATTTGTAAATCGTTAGCATATTACTTAATCAGTTTTGAATGTTTAGTCATGTTTTGTAAATGATTAGTTCATCATCATCTAATCACTTGTAAACTATTTATAACTTAATCTACAAAACATAGTTAAAAATATGAACATATCACTTATTAATCATCTATGAATGCATAGTAATGTTTTGTAAATGATTAGTTGATCATTAACTAATCACTTATAAATGACTTATAAACTGAACGTTATTATAAAGTGTTACCGAATTTGATATTACTTAGAATTTTAGCTACATCCTGTAGAATTATCTAAATATTAACTGTGTCTAAGAGAATATATTAGAATGTTGTTGTTTTTTTTCTTATTTTAAGCATAATCTAACAAAATCTAGTGAGGTTTATGCTTAAAACATGAAAAAAAAATGCCAATAGGGTAAGAAAAATAAACAATTCAAGATTTATTCTCTGAAAACAATTAAACTGTCGTATGCAATTTTGCTTCTCAAGCACATGTATCTTGTTTTAAGGGTGTTCAAGACAAAAATAAGGAGTACTTTTTTATGCATCACACTGTAAATAAATATGCAGCTCATCAGAAAGCCCTGAGAATAAAAAGGTAAATGTTGCAGAGTGTCCATAAATTGGTATCTTAACAGCAATACTGTTTTAGGGCAAAAGCCTCTCGTTACACTTCGAAAAGTTTCAAAAACAAGTGCATAGCTGTTGCATTGTGGGATTATTTAAGGTTTAAGATGGTACTTGTTACCAAAAGCAGTAAACAAACCTATTGCCATCCACCTCCAAGCTGCACAAACAAGCAAAACAAAACCACTCATTCATCACTGAGACCTGTTCAAAAGCAATCATTGTGGCCGAAACGATTACGGCAGGTGGAAGGAGGAAAAGTGTGTTCTCTGCAAAGCACTTTGCCAACTGTACCCATTATCACTGCGGCATGAAACTCACTCAATGTGTGGTTATTCAGATCAAACCTTCTGGAAATACCAGCCACAGAAATGACTCAGCATTGGAATTCTCTCCTCAAACCCATTAAAAATCTGCCAGAGAAAAACCTGAAGCAGCGTTGGTTCTGACCTAGAAAGTGAATCACTAGATGTGGTCTTGGGTTTGAGCTCTTCAAAAAACAATGAAATAAATAAATAAAAGCAGATAGATAGATAGATAGATAGATAGATAGATAGAATGAATACAATCAAATGAATACAAAACATGTTGTGTGTACTGAAAAAGTTAGAGATATGTTTTTCTTACAATAAACAAAAAAAAACAAAACAAACAAACAAACAAAACAGCAACAAAATCTGTCACTGGCAAAACATCTACTATAATAAATAACAGGGATACAATAAATAACAGAGGGAACTTTAAACAAGCAAACAAATAAATAAAATTACAAATAAATAATAGATAATCTAATCATCTACTACAATAATGAAAAGCAGAAATATTATTATATTACTATTAATAATGTATTATTATTTTTTATTATTACTATTATTATTATTGTTGTTGTTGTTAGATTAATAATTAATAATTATTATATTATAATTATATTTATATTTATTATATGTATTATTATATTTTATTATAATATATATTATACTAAATATTATTGTAAATATATACAATTACAAACAAACAAATAAATTCAAAAAGTATCACTGTTAAAACATCAACTACACTATAATTAGATTGTATAGATGTGTACCTTTAAACAGACAGACAGACAGATAGATAGATAGATAGATAGATAGATAGATAGATAGATAGATAGATAGATAGATAGATAGATAGATAGATAGATAAATAAATCTATTACTGGTAAAACATTTACTACACTGTAATGAAATAGCAGAAATACTTTCCATTCAATAAATAAATAAGAGCACACTGAATTATTTACTGGTAAAATCTCTACTCTACTATAATGAAATAGTAGAGATGTGCGTTCATTTCAACAAACTAAACAAAAGAAGACACTGCTGCTTATAAAGATGCTTTAGTGCATAGAAAGTGCAGAAAGTGTAGTTCCAGTCTAGCAGCAGCTAACAGGGTCATGCTAACCATGGAGTAGCATCCCATCTTACATTCAGTCTGCAGATGACGGCTGTCTATACAAATGAACTTTGGAGAAAACTGTGTTAACTTCAATATGATATGGTAATTACAATAAATTCCCTGAACAAAGGAATGAGAGTGAAGAGTGCACTATAGCCAGAATGACAGGATGCGAAAATGAGCCAGAGACCCAGCTGCAGGGAAATTGAATTTCACAGGTATTGTTGCTGGAGTTCTGTAAGCCGGAAACGCCGCATACTAATTAAGCAGCAATACTATACAGGAAATGAGCGCGGAGATTAAACATGCTGAGTTTTGTGTTCTTGGTTGTTTCTTTCCTGGTAATCCCAAAATGAGTCCCAATCCTCACATGCAGGGGTCTAACAGGGGTGAAACGTTCAAGGGTTTTAAAGTCACTGCAGGAGCTCTGAAACCAACACAGTCAAGACCAAACACTATACATTTCAATACTATTTAATAGCAACAGTAATTACAATGTAATTTTGAACTTAGGTTATTGCAATTTCATGTTGTTTATATGGAAATCATTACAAAGCTCGGTCTTACATTGTTATTACATATAAGCCAGACAAGAACTGCAGTTAAATCATCAGCAGTAATGAGATCAGAGTACAGGGTCAACCTTTAATTGATACTGAAGCAACTTGGAAGTGCAATTTTTCACTGTGTAAGAAAATAAGTTCAGTACAGCTATAAAACCCATATAAACACTTTATCTTCAGTGATCCAAATTTAATACGGCTGCACATATTAACCTATTTAATTACCTTCCAACTCAGCTTTTGTTTGCTATTCTTGTCAAATACAGTTTGAAAGAGAGATATTTGCTCAATTCTCTCTGTCTACAGTTATTTCTACACCAATAGAATGTATAAACAGCACTTCAGAGCAGCATTTGATAGAAGACTGGTTTCATGAATACAGTACATGACACGCTAATGTTTTTAAGCATTAGATTCATAAATCAGTTGTGTTTTTTTTTTTTTTTACTTCTGAGATATGTTTGTTACTATTGAACATACAATGAAAAAAATAGTTTTCAAACACATCAAATGTCTGTCTCCCACCATAAAATGGTGATTTTAGCCTGTCAAAGGCCTTGATCTTTTTTTTTTTTTTTTTTGACTGTATCTAACAATTAAAGTCAATTTTCACAATATTAAATCTATTAAATGGATATTCAATTCACTGGCTCGTCTGATTATGAACGCGATGAAACGACGGATTATTGTGATACACAGCAGATGATACAGACCGAAAATTCAAAGAAGAGCAAACAGAAAGTAACTGCCTTTATTCTTTCTGTTTTAAAGATATTTTATTATTCATTTGTCTGTATAATGAGTGTGTTGTAGGTCTGTTTTCTCCCCTCTTCCCACCCTCTACACTCCCACTTTTCCACAGTTTTACACGCCCATTTCTGAAGTCTTTTTTCAGGTCCAAAGTGTGAAAGACCAGTGCTGAAACAGCAGCACTGCACTTTTTTGGGCCCACAGTGGTGAGAAAAAAAACAGCGGCTTTATTTAGAGCTGCAGCAGAGCACAATGCCATTAAATCAGTTTATGAGCAGTGGCTATGAATAAAGACAAACTTGTGCTCTGTCTGTAGCCACCGTCAATTTACACTTGTGAAAATCTAATCTCAGCTCTATATAACCATGCTGTCATAACATGCAGGCCGTTACATCAGTGCTCCCTTTCCTCATAACAGCGTAGCTAAAGGTAGTCGAAGAACAGGAACGGGTTAAACCTCGTGCTCCTCTGAGACCCCGCCACCACTTCAGAGAACTGCCACCCACTTCAGGGAATGTAGAGGAGTGTGATAGATTGCAATCCCTCTCCACCATAACTCCTCCAGTGCTGTTTTACTTCAAATTTAGGGAGATTTTCTACAGCACTCTCCTTTCTTATGTTATTTTTACTGCTTTTCAAACGTCTTAGCAGCACAGCCAGAAATTCTGCACGAAACTCAAGCAGAACTTTTAATGATTGCTCATCAAAGGTTAACAGTGGACAAGCACAACATTTCTGAAATGAATATAGAATTCAATAACTGAGTCTCTTAGATACCTGCAATGCATCACAGCAGGAAAAAACACTGGACTAGGGATACACCTGTATTAAGATACTGTTTGACATCAATAAGTCAAAAAAAAAAAAAATTATGTCCAATAACTGCTACATCCTGGACTGTTTAGTTAAATAAATTAAAAAGAAAATATTAAAAGCTAAAATCAATCCTTTTTTTGAAGCTACAAGTGAATTTAGGCATCATAACCTTATAATATACATATGAAAAATGGATATTCATTATGAGACTTGCTAAAGATTACATTTCAGCGTTATTTTAGTATCACTGAAGTGCTAATAGTTTTATTTAATATTTTTAGTTAGTTGTTATTTTTGTATTTGCCATTTTAGTTAAGTTAGTAGTATTTTTTTCTTTTAAATGGTTGATAAATCAGTAAATTTGTTGTGTTTTTACATTTTTATTAATTATTGCTTTTATTGTGTCTATAGATTTTACGAATTTCATTTCAGTTGAAGTAATTTTAGTACATAAAATTAAACAAAACGCTATTGATCAACTGCAACTAGCCAAATATACATGGATACTACAGGGATGCACAGTGCAGTGTTGTTTATTGGAGTTTTATTGGAATTTAGCAGTTGATATTAGATATATATCAATTAAAATCAGGATTATTAAATCAAAACTTAAAACTAAAACCATAAAATAAATAAATATTCCATAAAAGCATAAAACAATTTTATTACTTTTAAATGTTAACTGGGATATATATATATATATATATATACACACATCCCTGTAGTATCCATATACACTGTTTATTAAATAATATGCTCATGTTACATGCAAATATCAACATTACGGCAATTAATGTTTAAGTTATGGAAAAAAATTCACAGCACTAAAATACTCCAGTAATAGTGAATAGCACATTGTCAGCGTGAATGAATTAAAAAAAACAGTTCAAGGTGTTCAAGGCTGACACACATTCACATTTATGCTAACTGAAAGCACAACCCAGTTTTAAATCTACATAATTTAGACACTTCTCATTTAAGTGTCAAGAGTTCTTAAGTGTCTTTACTGTAAGTGTGTTTTTAAAATCGGTAAGTTGTCAGAATGTAGCCCTGGGTTTAACACCGCTGAAGCTCATGAAAACTGATTGTACTGAATTCAAATGAGGTTTTTCAGCGCCAACCGCAGCAAGAACACACATGAGAAACAGCCCAGGCAGACGTCAGTCATTCCACATCACCTCCAACAGGTGCGGCTCGAACCAAAACACTTCCTTCATTTAATAAAAGAAAGAAAATTTATTCAGAGGGCACAAAGGTGAAAACATTTGATTAGGAGGGACTTTGTTGCTTGGTACCAGAGGAAAAAGAGTAAAGGAACATAATTGGAATGTAAATTGGGTGTTTAAGCAGTCAGAAAATGTGAATAAAACAAAGAAGGTCTGTCGACGAGAATGTAAAGTATTTAAATGGGCTTAAGAAATGTCCTAAACTGCCCTAACTGAGCGTCACACCTCACATCTCTGATTCATATTTCAGTGCTGAAATACCTCACGCAAAAGTGGCGCAACTGAATTCGCCCCGAGATTTAAAATGTAAATTCAAGTGATGCTATTTTTGTGCGTTCGGCCAAAAACACCGAGCAGATTTCTACATGGCTGGTCTGGCTGAATGCATGAAAGAGACAGAAAGCAGAGCAGAACTGATACCACCTAACCGCGCTGTTGTGGCTCCGCTTTGCTGAATGCCGGCTTACGTTTGGAGCTCAGCTAGAGTTCACGGCTAGTGCATGGCGATTATGCAGGGTTATAGCTCTCCTCTTGCTGCAAGAAAGAATGAAGGGCTTGCATACTGCTGAACTTCGCCGCTCTTCAGATGTTTGTTTCTCTTGATGGCAGATGGCTCAGACTGAAGATGCCAGCGTGATGTGCAGACACAGAGCTGCCAGAGGGCTGGTGTTGAGGTTAGAGTTCAGATGCCTTCAGGCTGGAACCGTGGTTTCACAAGTAAGGTGAGACGTGAGGTTTGAGGACATCAGATGGAAACAGAGATGACTAGGTCTTCTGGGAGAATGATATGTGAATGTTGAATGATGCTGAATTTTTAAACACAAAGCTAGTCAGCGTGTTGCCTGAAAGCGGTGTAGGTAAGATGTGAGGACACATTTTAGCTTAGAGACACAACCATAGCAAAGGGATCCCAGGAGTCTTCTACCAAAAGAATAAAAGAGTTTATTTAAAAACAAATACATAATAAAAAGAATCTAATAAAGACAGTAAAAAATATGTGTATATATACAAAAAAGTTATATGTATATGAGTTTATTAAATATACTTTACTTTGATATAGATATAAAAAAATAATATTCTACAGTATATCTATAGTGCATATAATAATAATAATAATAATAATAATAATAATCATATGAAAATATATATAATAAAACTTTTAAAAAATTATACAATTTAGACATTTTTATTTATGCATTTATTATATAAATATAAAACATACATTAAGATACAAAAGTTGTCTCTTAGCCTCATAAATCTCTTTTATTTTAACTTGATGTACTAAAATAACTAAAACTGAAAAAGAAAATTAATAAAAACTGTACAGACATATTTTTTAAAATTGCAATTACTAAAAATGAAAAACAAAAATACACAACAAAATTACAAAAAAATTTTTTTTAAATAGTTACAATAAAAACTGCAATAAAAATAAAAATTAAAATAATAAAATAAAAAAATAGCAAAGCTGTATTTTGCAGTCTGCAGCCCTAGAACACACTGACCTTAAACTCATGAACGGTAATGTACAATAAATTTTCTATATTTATTTAAGTATAATACTTCTCAAGCAAATGATTGTCAGACAACATATTAATCAATCTCTAGGAAATTGAGGTTTTCCTCTGCTACAGCCCATTGATCTTACACCAGGGCATCGTCCTCAGCCTTCAGGCCTGCCACTTTAAACCCCGGTTCCTCAGCATGCACAGACAGAGGTTGGGAAGAACAGCTGGGCCCATCAACTCCCCACCGACAGAACTCCATCAACTCCACTCCTTTGTGCCTTAGCAACCTAACCGGCAAATTGCCCCATAAATTTCCATCCAAGCTTTCGAGATGCACAATTCCCCATTCTGCTGGACATATTGTTGGCTTGTGGTACAAACAGATGAGCGCTGAAGGCCTAAACAGGAAGTTTATGGGTGTAAGAACAACAATGGCTGTAGCACAAGCAAGCTAGCCAGAGGGAAATCAAATGCTGACAGGGTTTAAGTGCTGCCGGTGCACACAGGAACAACCTCGTTTGTAAGCGAGAAAGTGATGATCGCACACTCATTCTTCACTGTAAATTACACCTCATGCTCTTCCTCCAGCATGCAAATGATCCTAAAACACGATAAGTCTAGTCCAACTGAGCCAATCTTGTCTGTGTGTTATAGACTGGTGAGAGTGAGAATGAATTGACCTCTTGTCTTCACTAAGCACAGCTCCATATGTTTCACTTGCCATGTAAATCAATCCATCATTTTCGTGGTAATTGTTAACTCACCGGAGAGCCACAGGAGAACATCTGTCTCACTATATTAACGCTTAAGATCCACATATGACAGAGACTGAAGGCATAACGGAGCCCTGAAGCATGCCTAGAATGAAAACCCTGTTGAAAAAGCCATCTTAACCCAGCCTAAGGTGGTATTATGGTCTTAGCTGGTTTACGATAGTCTCCTATAACTGGCTTAGCTAATTAGTTAGCTGGTCTTCCAGCCTGACGTGTTCCAAAGCTCCTCTCTACTCAACAAACTAAACCAAGCTAGGAGACCAGAAGAGTAGTGTAGACCAATTTAAGGTGGTTTTTCAGCAGGTTAGTTTGAAAATCCTGCAGAAAATCAATCAATCAATCAATCAATCAATCAATCAATCAATCAATTAATCTAAGGTGATTTTCTGGTTTTAGGTGGTTTATGCTGGTCTACCAGCCTGATGTGTTCCAATGCTCCTCTCTAATCAACAAACTAGACCAGGCTAGAAGACCAGAAGACTAAAGTAGGTTAATTTGAAAACCCTGCAGAAAATCAATCAATCAATCAATCAATCAATCTAAGGTGGTCTTCTGGTTTTAGCTGGTTTATGCTGGTCTTCCAGCCTGACGTGTTCCAAATCTCCTCTCTAATCAACAAACTACACCAAAATAGGAGACCTGAAGACTTGTGTAGACCAATTTAAGATGTTTTTTCAGCAGGTTAGTTTGAAAATCCTGCAGAAAATCAATCAATCAATCAATCAATCAATCAATCAGTCAATTAATCTAAGGTGGTTTTCTGGTTTTAGCTGGTTTATGCTGGTCTTCCAACCTGACGTGTTCCAAAGCTCCTCTCCAATCAATAAACTAGACCAGGCTAGGAGACCAGAAGACTAATGTAGACCAATTTAAGATGGTTTTCCAGCAGGTTAGTTTGAAAACCCTGCAGAAAATCAATCAATAGATCAATCAAAGGTGGTTTTCTGGTTTTAGCTGGTTTATGCTGGTCTTCCAGCCTGACATGTTATAAAGCCCCTGTCAAATCAACAAACTAGACCAGGCTAGAAGACCAGAAGACTAGCATAGGCCAATTTACTAGACTAGACTAGACTAACCAGGCTAGGAGACCAAAAAAGTAGCGTAGATCAATTTAAGATGTTTTTTTTTTTCAGGAAAAACAGCATAAATCAGCCTAAGGTGGTTTTCTAGTCTTAGCAGGTTTACGTTGGTCTTCCAAACTGACAAAAGACCATCTCGAAACAACAAACTAGACCAGTCTGACCAGGTTAGACCAGAAAACTAGCTTAGGTCAATTTAACATTTTCTCAGCAGGTTAGTTTCAAAATCTTGCAATTATTAAATTATCCTTGGGTGGTTTTCTGATTTTTAGACCATTCATGCTGGTCTCCAGCCTGGAAAAACCAATAAAAACCTAAACCTCTCTCAAATCAACCAACTTTATGAGCAAATCAACTAAGGCTGGTTCAAGCAGTTTTAAGAGAATACCATGAAACCTTGCTGGTGGAAAAAACAAACAAACAAAAAACTTATAATGATTTGCTAATCTAACAACTATTTCGCAAAGTGACAATTTCTATGAATGTAAATCATATGAACATGATAATATGATAATATACAAACAACATAATTAGGTCAATCCCTAACTACACCCCTAAAATTAACCATCACTAGGCTGAAGGCATACCGTATGAAAATGTATAAATGAGATTGTACAAATTCATGCAGATCAACCACCAATTCGCCAAAATGTAAAATACTTACAAAATGCCATGATATTGTGTTGGACATGCCATATTAACATCCAAAAGCACATGGTTATTAGCATGTATGTGTTTTGCATTCCTCTTGTCTTTCATTATCACATCACATTACGGTTACACAAGTCAAAGCCACTCCATAGTTTTGCATCATTCAGGTAAAGTGGCTGTTGCTTTTTTCAATGCTAAAAGCCACCTGGTGAGCTGCGAGCCCTCAGAAACAAAACACATGGTCATAATGGCAGAGTTCACATTAGGCCTGATATCAAGGCCCACTCAGCGGACGTCTCTCCACAGTGAGGGTCTAAGGACAGCATGTGACTGACTCCTCCAGAGCGCTGCGTTCATATTAAACAGGATTTTACATAAATCATACCTGACAGCGGAAGGCACTTGACCCACCTCTTCCTCTTTAGATGAATTGCTCTGCAGTACTGCAATGTGCCTAGAATAAGTATGATAACCAAGGACAAGCTGTATTAAAAAGCAATAAGAGATGGCTATAATTGAGATGCCATCAACAGCTGGTTTTGAAGAGGACACAGGATGTACATCACAGTAAGATACTCTATACTATATGTTCACCGGGAACTCTACAGTGGCATATTCCAGCAGTGCATATTAAAACAGGAACTTACTGACAACTGTGAAACAGTTTCCAAAGAGGTTTCCTAAACACTCCCCCTGTATGCCATAGCCAAACCCTGCCTCAAACTCATGCCATAAAATGCAACAGTTGGATTCCAGAAGTAAAAATCCTATTCCTTTTCTCCTTAGTAGAATTCATTTTGAGCAATAACTTATAAATCTTTTAAGAGAGACCTACTGTAAGCTACAAGGTTTTCAATAAGTGATATACGCTTTTGTTGTAGCATCAACCCGCGTGATTTAAACTTGTTTTATAAATCGTTAAACAATGGAATTCCTGTTAAAAACTACATTACCCATAATTCTGCAAAAAACAACAACAACAACCAAGCAACCAGAGAATCAAAACATGACAATTGTGTCAAAAAACTCTTTAGTACTCGCCCAAGTGACGTAATAACGTAAGTGACGCAAGTGAAGCAATGACGTAACAGACTCAATCTCCTTACGCTCTCAAAATTCTTACATATATATTTTTACCTACATATTCATGCAATAAATGTAAAATATGTTGTTTCTGCATATACAATCAACATCTTTACACCAGTTTTATATTCATCCATTATTTTTTATTCATTTATTTTGTTTGCAATTGTAGTTCTTTCTCTCATTAAAGCAGTTAAGTTCACAGTCTTGTATTTTCTTAAAAAAAAAAAACTTTTTTACTTCAAACAAAAGTTTGTAATGTTGTGCTTTACCTCGTAGCTGGTTGGTTTAGTTCATAGTTTAGAAATCTAAAAGTTTTTTTTTTTAATCCTTATGGAAAAAAATGAAGGTTTTTGAGGAAAACATTCCAGGATTGTTCTCCATATAGTGGACTTCAATGGGACCCAGTGGGTTGAAGGTCCAAATTGCAGTTTCAATGCAGCTTCAAAGGGCTCTACTACGGTGGCCCAGTAGTGAACAACACAACGAAATCAAAAAAGCAAACATAAGCTCACAACACAATGAAATAAAAAACAAACAAACATGAGCTCACAACACAACGAAACTAAAAAAAAACGAAACAAACATTAGCTCACAATACAACAAAATTAAGTGACAACACAATGGAAATGCTCCCGACCACTAAGGGGCAATTGGTCTGCAGTTCTGCAAATGTGCGCATGTCACGAATATTCGCGGGCACGAGTGGGCAGTCCAGTGTTGCCAGGGTCGTGGTTTTCCTGCACAATTGGGCTATTTTGAAAATGCATTCCCGGGTTGCGGTTTTTTGGGCTACTTTTAAAATGTACCGTGGCCGCCTAAAGTGAAGATAGATCCTTCTACTAATGTGTATAATACTTGCATATATACTTGAATATATACCTGCCAACTTAAGAACCGAGAGACGGATGTCACAAAATATTACATGACATGAGTTTCACTCACAGCATAAGATCTTAAGGCTTTTACACAGCAGAAATAAACATGACAACAGCCAGTCAAAGCATGCATGTCTTTTATAAGACTGCATGTTCTGTGTGTCTCTGTTTATATGAATAGCACAGTTTTTTTCTACTACACAAACTCAAACACATGTGAAGCTCACGGTGATTTCAGCATCACACATTATTAACTGTATTATTAGAGCGAAAACATATCAAAACATTCAGTAAAAACATGTTGTTCATTTAAAATTCAATTACACATATTAAGATCAATCTTGTGGCATCTCGAGGAAGTATCGGTGTTTCACTGTCAACACTGCTCCCTAGTGGTCGGGAGCGTTTCCGTTGTGTTGTCGCTTAATTGCGTTGTATTGTGAGCTTATGTTTGCTTTTTTAATTGCGTTGTGTTGTGAGCTTATGTTTGCTTTTTATAATTTTGTTGTGTTGTGCACTACTTTCCGTTGTGTTGTGGCTTAATTGCGTTGTGTTGTGAGCTTTTGTTTGCTTTTTTAATTGCAGTGTTTTGTGAGCTTATGTTTGCTTTTTTAATTTCGTTGTGTTGTGAGATTATGTTTGTTTTTTTAATTGCGTTGTGTTGTGCACTACTGGGCCACCGTACCCTACACTATCCCAGCTGAGGAATAAGGATCTTACGTAGCAAAACGATTGGTCATTTTCTAAAAAAATAAAATAAAAATGTATATACTTTTTAACCAGAAATGCTCGTCTTGCACTAGCTCGACTTCACACATTACGTAGTTATGTTGGAAAGGTCACACGTGATGTAAGCGGAAGTACTGACCCAGTGTTTACAAAGCGAACGTGCAAAGAAAGTCAAACGCCCTTTACAAAAAAAAGGTAAAACAGCAATGTTGGATGATTTTGAACCGAAGAACTAACCACACGTGACCTTTCCAACGTGATTACAGTGCCTTGAGGAAGTATTCAAACCCCTTCATTTTTTTCACGTTTTGATATGTTGCAGCCTTATGTTAAACTGCATTAAATTACTTTTTTTCCACATCAATCTACATTCATACACCATAATGACAAAGCAAATAACAGGTTTTTAACATCTTTGCAAATTTATTAAACATAAAAAACTTAAATGATTCCATTGCATAAGTATTCAAACCTTTATCGGGGGCAGTTGAAATTTAGCTCAGGAGCATTCATATTGATTGTAGATGTTACTACACTTTCAGTAAAGTTAACCAGTGATTACAGTGCCTTGAGGAAGTATTCAAACCCCTTCATTTTTTTCACGTTTTGATATGTTGCAGCCTTATGTTAAACTGCATCAAATTACTTTTTTTTCACATCAATCTACATTCCATACACCATAATGGCAAAGCAAAAACATAACTGTCACAACTTTGTAAATATATAAAAAAATAAAAAATCTGAAATAAGTACATTGCATAAGTATTGAAACCCTTAACTCAGTACTTAGTTGAAGCACCTTTATAGCCTCAAGTCTTTTTTGTTTGATGCGACAAGCTTTGCTCATCAGCATTTGGCAATCAAGCTCTGTCGGGTTGGATGGGGGCAGATGCACATTTTCAGGTTTCTCCAGAAATATTTGATTGGGTTCAATCCCAGGCTGTGGCTGGGCCACTCAAAGACATTCACAGAGTTGTCTATAAGCCACTCTTGCTGTGTGTTTAGGGTCACTGTCCAGTTGGAAGGTGAACCTTCTGCCAAGTCTGAGGTTCTGAATGCTCTGGACTGGGTTTTCATTAAGGCTATCTCAATATTTTGGTGCATTGAGCTTTTCTTCTACTCTGATGAGTCCCTCAGTCCCTGCCGCTGAAAAACAGCCCCACAGCATGAGGCTGCTACCACCACACTTTACTTTTTGGATGGTACTCTGCAGGTGATGAGCAGAGCTGGTTTCCTTCAAACATTATGCTTGGAATTGAGGTTCATCAGACCAGAGAATCTTGTTTCTCACAGTCTGAGGGTCCTTTAGGTGCTTTTTTTGCAAATTCCAAGTGGGTTTTTGTGTGTCTTCACTGAGGAGAAGATTGAGTCTGGCCACACTGACATAAAGCCCAGATCGGTGAAGTGTTACAGTGATGTTTGTCCTTCTGTAGGTTTCTCCCATCTGCATATATGATCATGGAGCTCAACTAGAGTGAACATCAGCTTCTTGGTCACCAGTCTAGACAAGGCCCTTCTCCATCAGTTGCTCAGTTTGGCCAGGAGGCCAGCTCTAGGATGAGTTCTAGTTGTTTCAATACTTGGGTTTGAATACTTCTGCAAGGCACTGTATGTAACGCATGAAGTCGTGTATCGCAGACCCAGTGCAAGACAAGCATCTGCGGTTGAAAACTATATAATTTTTTTTTTTAGAAAATGACCGATCATTTCGCGAGATAAGACTTTTATTCCTCGGCTGGGGTCATTTTGAGCCCTTTGAAGATGCGCTGAAACTGCCATTTGGACCTTCAACTCGTTGGCTCCCATTGAAGTCCACTATATGGAGAAAAATCCTGGAACATTTTCCTCAAAAAACTGAAGAATGAAAGACATGAACATGGATGACATGGGGGTGAATAAATTATCAGGACATTTTTATTCTGAAAGTGAACTAATCCTTTAATGGGAAAACACCAATCTGGAACCAAGGCCGCTCAAAAAGCAGGCAGGAACCGCTGCACTCTATTGGTTGAGCCAGTGTTGCTGTTGTCGGGCAGGCCAAAATGCTCAAACAAACAGCAAATGTTTTGAAAAAGCACCACAGGGACAGAATGTTGGAACTTTTGGGGGAAATCAGCCTATGAATCATTTATTTATAGTTGTCTCTACATATTAAGCTTGGACAATATATTTTTACACCCACAAAAAAGAAGAAAGCTTTAAAACTAGGAGGAAAAGAGCAGAAAAGCCATCTGAAGCAACTGCTACAGGTCTTATTAGTAAATCTGGATGGAGGACGACGGTGTCAGTGTTATAAACTTGATCTTTTACAAGTTCATTAAATTATTTTTAACTACTTCCATAAATCTGTATTTAACCAGGCACCACACCTCTCTGCATATAAACATGAGGACTGGAACACACATACACAAACATTCCTAATGAATGCAATAAAAACTTTCAAAGCTCAGCTGCATGGAAATTCTCCTGATTAAATTCCATTAACTGCAACTTGAGTTTTATCAAATCATAAATCGAAGGCAGGCTGGAGCAGCACGGGGAGGCTGGGAGAGACCAAAGCCTGCGCCCCGTTCCCTCTCTTACACTCTGCTGCTGTCCGTCCAGACGTACTGCAAAGCAAACAACAAGCTCAATGGTGTGCCAACATCCACAATACAGCTTTGCAGCACACCAGACAGAGGCAGGCCTGCCTGGCTCGCGCTGATACAAATCCCAGCATTAATAGATTCTCCATTTTTTTTAAACAGACAAAGCATTTATATTATTTCCATGTTACACTGACAAGTCACATTACAGCTTGAATGTCTCAAATCTCATTTGGTAAATATAATTTCTAAAAAGAGTATTACACAGAGTTATGCTGCTTTTTACATGACCTTTTGTTATGCTTCGCCTTAAGGTGCTCAAATCAACGCCATTCACGCTGATTTGTTGTGCCGGGGGTTTTGTAGCCCATATGGACAGAATCAGATTTGTAAGATTGCCTCCCAAAAGATACCAACACACAAACATGTATTATCACAGATTCATATTAAAATGTCACATCACTCTCATTTCAACAGTGCTGCAGGCCACAAAACATGATTCTGCAAAACACAATGTGATCCAACAGTCTGAGACCACTAGTGAAAACACTTCTGTTTTGAATTTTACTTTTTAATACATTGTTTTTTTCAATACGAAACGATTTGAAATAAAGTTGAATTGAAAAATAGAACAATATGCTGCTAATAGATGCATTTAAAGTTGTTTAACTGCAATGCAAATGACTATATTAAAAATAATAAAATAAAATAAAGATGTTGATTTACCTGTTCATTTTGACTTGTCCCTCCATTTCTTTAAAACAAATTACAAATCAATCAATCAATCAATCATTATTATACTTGACAAAATAAATGATAATTGAAATGAAATCATATAAAAAAACTTCTAATTTCTATTTTTATTTAGTCAAATAATTTATAAAAATTACATAGGCATATTTTAAAAAAAGCAAGCACTAATAAATGACAAATTACACAAAATTACTAAAACTTTCATTAAAATTCAAATGAAAACTGGAAATAAAAAAAGAACTAATTCAAAATAATAGTGGAAACGATAATAGTCATGCAATATGCATGAGTGGGGGGAAAAAATATCACACTTTTCTGTGTAAAGTTACATAAAAATAAAATCCCAAAACAGCTTTAAAATGATAATTTACATGTCAAATAATACAGAAGTTCTAATGTAAGTGCTACTATACAAAAAAAATTGTAGTAATCAATATTATGTCATAAATGCTGTTGATTGAGCTTAGCTAATTCTGAACAGAATATTTGGTAACACTTTACTTGTCTTTATGTATAATGCATTAAAAAGGGTTATTAAAGGGTATAATGCATTACAATTATTCATAATGTGCATTGTAATACATCGTAAATAATTATAAATTAATTTAAATTGCATAGTGTAACAATGAATTTTTAAGATTTATGTAAGTTTTATAATGTATTAACTGTGCTTACAATTATACAATGCATTATAAAGTGCATTACAAAGCATAATTAATGCATTAAAGCTACTTTTATAATGCACTAAAGACTTTAAGTAAAGTGTTTCCCAATATTCCTTAGAATGTATTCAAATTATTATCAAAATTAACCAAAATGCTTAAGAATACTGTGCTTATTTTATTGCTTATCATGCCCACTTCATTTGAGATTTATTTCTACATTTAAAACAAACTTAACAATCCAGATTTTCCATGTGGTCTCAGACTTTTAGACCTTACTGTATCTCTGCGAGTGGAGCACAATAATAGCCCAGTAATGAACATTATTGCCCCTGCAAGACAAATATCTCCATTACCAGAAATCATCAGAACGAACGAGGAAAGAAAGGTAAAGAGAATAAAAGACAGCAAGAGGGAGTGAGAGAATGAAACACTGGTGAGAATGAGTGATGGAATTTACACACTCCCTGTCACATGATCTCCACTCATCACATTTATTATGTGAGCTTTTTCCAATTCTGTTAATGACAGTCTCCATTGGAAAGTATCAAAACCTGATGAAATCTCTCCATCTATCATGGCCGAATGAGTTCTCAAAGGCATTTACTCATGTTCTCGGGCTCTGTGCTGTCACACAGGTGTGCCTCAGCTAATGGAATATGCCTCTCTCTTCCTTCAGCATTTTCAAAAGCACCATTTACAATTTTCCCAGCTGGAGATGAATTTGTAAGGCATCAGCGAAAGCAGGAGATGGAGAAAAGTCTGGTCATTACAGTAATTGGAGGGTAGATGTTATATGACAGAGAAAAAACAGCTAAATGTAACAGCTGTTGCTTGGCAACTCTTAAAGCTAACTTTCACATTGTCTCCCATATGAAAAAGTGTCATTTGCTGCAAACGTAATGAACGCTGGAACAAAGTAGTTTTGGTGATGCTTCACAATGTCAGTTAAAACCTCAAACTGAAATTTGCCTTTGATATACTTCTCACCAGAATAAGTATTTGCCCATCTGTTCAGTGTTGGTGTTTCTTGTTATGAACACATACGCAATACAATTTAATTTAATTCGCCCCAACAGCACAGCGCAAGATGCTTCAGAAACTCTCAAAGAACCCTATCAAGGGATCTTCAGGCAGCTCTGGAAACAGTCAATATGAATGTGCACCAATCAAACATTGGAAAATCTAGGAGTCAGTGAAGAAGAAGACTCAGTTCTCAAAAAAGAAACGCCATCCAACACCTACATGAGGAACCAGACCTCTGGAACTGGACAGATGAGTCAAAGGTGGAGATGCTTGATGAAAACTAAAGACTAAAGAAGCACGGAGGTGGGAGTGTTGTGGTTTAGGGGTGTTTTGCTGCTTCAAGGCCACGTAAACATGCCATCGCAACAACAACAACTGTATGAATTTCACATTAAACCAAAGAGTGCTTGAGGAGAACACAGGGCCAGCTAGAAAAAGGCTGAAGTTGAACCATCAGTGGACCTTTTAACATGACATTCACCCAAAATATAAAACTTCAGAGAAGAATGACTCGATTTTGGAATGACTTGAGTCAAAGTTCAGGTCTCAATCCAAACTAAATACTGTTGGGAGACCTGAAGTGGGCCGTATACGAAAGACACTCCTCCAAATGTCAGATGTGGAATGGACAAAATGTCAAATATAAAGTGGGTAAAGTGACTTGTGATCAATATGTTTAAGTGTTACTTATTTAGTTCTCTAAGTAGTTCTGGAAACTTGCTGGCGAAGTTCAAAGCTTGAGCAAGACAAGGCGTAAAAAAACCTGCTGTGTAAGAGATTGGGCCAATCACAGTGTTCTGAAGGGGCTTTTAGTGAAGGAGCAATTAGTTGTAGATCTGTGTGACAAATAATGTTGCTGAAAAAAAATGTTTTTAAAATGGATGGATGCTAAATGATGCTTCTGAGCATTAACAAGGTCAATCTGATGAAATTTCAGATCAAAGAATAATATTTTGCATGAAGAAAATGTGATCTACCATTAGGGCATTAGGCATATATGCATTGTGACATTCATTTCAGAAGAATTTACCCCCTTTAAATTCTTATACTATAATGTGTCTCATACTAGCTCCTTATTTTGAATAATGATTCTTTTTACTGTAAAAAGTCTTTTTACTTGTTTCCCTGTATTACAGTAAAAATAATGTTTTACAATGTTTTACAATTAATATAAAGGCACTACAACAGCTGCTACCAAAATGTATAAAAACTTTTATATTTATATATAAATTATATAGATTTTCTTCTTGTTAAAGTAATGAGACAAGACTGTCTTAACATTTTAAGACAGTCTTGCACACAGCAATGTGATTTGGTAAAATTATTTTAATTATCCCCCCAAAATTTAACAATGTCAAACATCTTAAGTGTACTAAAAATAATAAAATGAAATAAAATAAAAATTGTGTGAATTATTATACTTAAATACAATTTTATTTTATTATTTTATAAATGTATTATATTTTAAATAAGGGACATGACTCTCTAACATTATAGAAATGTGATTTGGCAGTAAAATTATTTTAAATTATCCTAAAAATGATGTAACATTGTTAAACATCTTAATTGTACTATTAAAATAAAATAAAATAAAATTGTTTGAATTATTATACTTAAATACAATTTTGTTGTACTATTTCATTAATTTATTAGATTTTAAATAAGAGACATGACTGTCTCTAACATTATAGCAATGTTGGCAGTAAAATTATTTAAATTATCCTAACATTGTAAAACACCTCAAATTTTTGTACTAATAAAATAAAACAAAATAAAAATAAAACCTTTGTCTGGCTTTGATGCTGGGGAGACCGATCAGATGGATGGACATGCAGAGATAAAAAGAGAGAGGATCTATCACTTTCATATTACAAATTTGTCACCATCTGTCTCACTAAAGTGCTGAGTAAATCACAGGAGGATCATGTTCGACACCAGCGAATGCGAGTCAAATACAGCAATGCCTCCATAGGTCCCTCAGGAAAACCCACATACTGTACACAAATAAAATACTTTTTTAAGAAAATCTAACAGCATTTCCTCATAGCTATTTTGTAGCCTTTAACAAGTTAATACTCTTGTTCAAAGCTGATATAAAGACACTCTAAAGCACTAGAGATCTCACACGACCATTAAGTCAATTAGCACTTTAAAGCCATGAACAGCGGATTAATTTGTTTTGACATCATGAATTTGTCATACATCTTTATCTCCTGGAAAATCATACATAATGACACCAGACAGTGAACATGTGACTGGATATGATGCTTACATTTTCCATAAATACATTGTGATATAATACACTGTAGCTGTTAAGACCAAGATCTTCAATTACTGCATTAAAGAGGGCAATTTGTGTTTCTTTTGGATGATGGGTTTTTATCACAAAGAAATGGCTAACAATCAATATTAGCGCAGAATAAGAGAAGATGAGACATAGTCAGAGACACTGGAGCTAACATATACAGCCCTGCCTTTGATCTCCTCCATCCGCAGAGTACAGAAGAATATGGCTGCACACACACACATATAGTTCTTCTTACTCATATTCACACACACACACACACACACAAACGCACAGACTTCGGGCCACAGGCTGGACTGGCACTGTCAGGTTCAGCCTGTTAATGGCTGTACGGTGCACAAATAGACTATAATAGTGATCCTCACACTTCATGATATAAGACATCATTTAAACCGCTGCACAGCCTCACATTTTATATTCACTGCAACGCTTGTTCTCTGGTCACAGGAAAAAATAATTCACCTAATTTCTTAAAAACAGTTTGGACCTCAGCCCAGCATTATTTACAAAGACCATGGGTTCATGCTCTTTCTCTCTCTGTCTTTGTGGGTACTTGCCATAGGCTTCTAATGTTTTTATACTGACCTAATAATATCCTATCCACGAAACCTAAACCTACCCCTCACAGAAATCTTTTTGTATTTTCTGATAAACATCAATTCATATTTTACTAATTTATTTATTGACATTTGATCCACACAAAGTAGGCAAAACCACACACACACACACACACACACACACACACAAAATAACAATTCTGCTAACTTGTAATAATTGGTTTCCATTCAAACTGCACTAACAGAAGCAGGCACTATGTAATAATAATAATAATAATAATAATTATTATTATTATTATTATTATTAATAACTGGCTTCCATTTAAACAGTACTAGTAGCAGCATAATAACAACAATAATAATAATAAAAAATAATAATAATAACAACAACCATATTATTATTATTATTATTATTATTAAATAACGACCCAAAAATAAACAATAAATAAACAAACAAATAAATGAACAAACATGTGCTTGTCTGCTAACTTGTAATAATTGGCTTCAAAGCAGTACTAGTAGACGCATAATAATAATAATAATAATAATAATAATAATAATAATAAAAGACAATTTGAATAGCACATAATATGAAAAAAAAAAAAATTATATATATAAAATTAAAATTAAATGCCTGTGAAGACACATTTGATGGATAGCAATTATATCACTTCGGGATGTCGCACCCTCAATGTAAACAGAAAAAGGAAAAAAGGATAAGACTGAAATTTTTTTAAAAATTTAAAAATTTTAAACATTTCATCATTTTTTTTTCTTTAGTTCAATATACAGTAGTAAAGAGCAATTATTGGATGTGAAATTTAAGAGAACTCGATTACACAACAACACACTTAAATCCTTTCATAAAAATCGCAGCACAAATCAACGATTTCACATGAATCTAATCTAGTTGAGGCATTTATGTTGGGTGGGTGCGTGTGATTAAACTGAAGAGCTGTTTTGCTAGGGTTCTCCCACTGCTCGCAGTCATTCATAACACCCCTCATTAGAGTCCCAATCTTAGGACCCTCAAACAAGTGATTAATTAGACTGGAATCTGAGAATATTTAAAGTTTAATGCAATTTGATTGCAGCAGATTTAAGCAGCTGCTGCGGGGCACCTTGGTGAACATGTCAGTGAGCATGGTGCTGAATCCAAATACTCCAAATCAGTAAGGGAAGTGCATCCTGCAGAAAACCGCTTGCAAAGAATGATGGGATGAATTACAATGGGCTGCTTATCAAGACCAATAAGTAACAAACAGGCAAGATTTCAACAGCCCACATCTGAAAAAGATCTAAGATGACAAAGGAAAAACAGATCCTCTGCTAATGACATTCTTTTTATATATTAATTCAGAAAGCAATTATAAAGGTGTGGTCACTTTTACCATTGTTCTGCAAATTTTGAATTCACAAAATCTGGATTTTCACATCAATTTTTATGTTTTTGTGATTTTTATTAGTTTTTATTATGTTTTTAGTTTTAAGGTTTTTTAGTACTTCAACTTAAACTGTCTTTTTTAGTTATTTTTCTAATGTTTATCTTATTTAAAGTAATGAAAATGTGGTTTTCGTTTTAATTAACAATAATAATCCTGCACTGACCAATGTTGTTGTGTGTTTTTTGTATTTTACATTTATACATACATATATCTATATCTATATCTATATATATATTTGTGTGTGTGTGTGTGTGTACGTGCTTTATTTTTATGTGTCTTATATGTTCATTTTATACTATATTATATAATGTTATACTACATTTTTAGTTCAGTTTTAGTTTTGTGCATCAAGTTGAACTAAATTAAAATGAGAAATTGTGAATTAGCAACTAGCTGTGAATTAGTTTTTATTTTCTTATTTTTTCCATTTTCATTTTATTTAAAGGTTTAATAGGTTTACTAACTTACATATATATATATATACAGTGCCTTGCAGAGGTATTCATACCCCTTCATTTTTTTGTCCTGTGTCCTGGCCAAATTCCCTCCACTGGCCCTTGTCAATCATGGCCTCCCAATAATCCCCATCTACTTGACTGGCTCTATCACTCTCTCTCCTCTCCACCTGTAGCTGGTGTGTGGTGAGCACACTGGCGCCGTTGTCCTGTGGCTGCCGTCGCATCATCCAAGTGGATGCTGCACACTGGTGGTGGTTAAGGAGAGACCCCCCCACATGATTGTAAAGCGCTTTGGGTGTATAGCAATACACAATAAAAGCGCTATATGAATGCCTCATTCATTCATTCATTCATTCATTCATTTTTTTCACATTTTGTTATGTTGCTGCCTTATGTTAAACTGCTTTAAATTACTTTTTTTCCCACATCAATCTACACTCCACACACCATAATGACAAAGCAAAAGACAGGTTTTTAACATCTTTGTAAATTTATTAAAAATAGAAAACTTAAATGATTGCATTGCATAAGTATTCATACCCTTATCTGGGACAGATGAAATTTAACTCAGGAGCATTCATATCACTTGTAGATGTTACTATACTTTGAGTGAAGTTAACCTGTGGCAAATTCAACTGAATGGGTATGATTTGGAATGGCACACAAGTCTTAATAAAAGGTATAAAAGCTGAAAATGCATATTAGGGGAAAAACCAAGCCCTAAGGTCAAAAAAACTGCCTGTAGAGCTCAGAAACAGGATTGCATCAAGCCATCTGGGGAAGAGTTCAGAAAAAATTCTGCTGCATTGAAGGTTCACAGAAGCATGTAGCCTCCGTTACCCTTAATGGAAGAAGTTTGAAACAACCAGGACTCTTCCTAAAGCTGGCCTCCTGGCCAAACTGAGCAATTGATGATGGAGAAGGGCTTTGGTTAGAGTGGTGACCAAGAACCTGATGGTCACTCTGGTTGAGCTCCGTGATCATATTTGGAGACAGGAGAAACCTACAGAAGGACAAACATCACTGCAACACTCCACCAATCTGGGCTTTATGCTGGTGTGTCCAAACTCAATCCTCTCCTCAGTGAAGACACATGAAAACACACTTGGAATTTGCAAAAAAGTACCTAAAGGACCCTCAGACTGTGAGAAACAAGATTCTCTGGTCCGATGAACCTCAATTCCAAGCATCATGTTTGAAGGAAACCAGCTCTGCTCATCACCTGCAGAGTACCATCCAAAAAGTAAAGTGTGGTGGTAGCAGCCTCATGCTGTGGGGCTGTTTTTCAGCGGCAGGGACTGAGGGACTCATCAGAGTAGAAGAAAAGCAGAATGCACCATATTGAGATAGCCTTAAAGAAAACCCAGTACAGAGCGTTCAGAACCTCAGACTGGGCAGAAGGTTTACCTTCCAACAGGACAATGACCCTAAACTCATAGCAAGAGTGGCTTAACTCTGTGAATGTCCTTGAGTGGCCCAGCCACAGCCCGGGCTTGATCGAAATCAAATATTTTTGGAGAAACCTGAAAATGTGCATCTGCCCCCATCCAACCTGACAGAGCTTGAGACATGAAGAGGTGAGGAGAAGAATGGCAGATAACTGCCAAATGCTGATGTGCAAAGCTTGTCGCATCATACGCAAAAAGACTTGAGGCTATAAAGGTGCTTCAACTAAGTACTGAGTTAAGGGTATGAATACTTATGCAATGTACTTATTTCAGTTTTTTATCTTTAATAAATTTACAAAGTTGTGATCATTCTGTTTTTGCTTTGTCATTATGGTGTATGGAGTGTAGATTAATGTGGGAAAAAAGTAATTTAAAGCAGTTTAACATAAGGCAGCAACATAAAACGTGAAAAAATGAAGGGGTATGAATACTTTCACAAGGCACTGTGTATGTGTGTGTGTGTGTGTGTGTGTGTGTGTGTTTAATTTTTTATATGATTTTTACATTTAGTATATCATTTTTATTACATTTATATTTCAGTTTTCATTTTAGCACATCAAGTTAAACTAAATTAAAATAAGACATTGCACCTTGGCAACAAACTGAAATAAAACATATATAATTCAGTTAATATTTATTTTATTTCAAAAAACAATTTTTTTTTACACAATGGTTTTAGTTACAATACTTTCAGTTTTAGTTATCAATAATAACCCTGCTTGAACCACAGAAAACTGTGGTTTGAAAGTTTCTTCTATGTGACTTGTGCTACTCTTTTTACAATAGACAGTGGGCCTTTATTGCCTGCTAAATTTTGCAAAAATGTAGCCACACCTTAAAAAGCATAAGCATATTGATGCAGGATCCCCAGAGACCTCCAGACCTGTGTATATATAGCGGATTACCAGGCTGAGAAGTTTCGGTTGGTATTCACAGGCCCCCGCAATATACTTCCTATACTTCTTTTTTTGAGGATGAGCCTGGAGAGGAACCAGCATTATGGAGGGTTATTAAAGGCCAAAGCTGTGTCCCACACTGCCTCCACAGGACGTCCACGCGCCAGAAAGCTTCCTGAGGAGGTCAGCTTCATTTGCAACTGAAATAAACATCCACTGCCGAGATCTCCATCGTTTTGAAGATCCGCAGAGAAGATAAGCAGAACGAGCAGCTTTGATAGGAATGCAGCAGTCCGTAACGCAGGGTCACACGAAAGTCCCGACTCCACCGCCGGTGAGGGGATTGGCTGGCACACCACACTAACAGAGGGCACGGATTCAATCCTCCGCTCTGAGGACTTGGGAAGAACATTTGGCACCATTTTCCTCTGACTGAGAACCTGCAACACGATTTAACTCCTCCTGTGAGTGTTTTCCCACCGGAGGATTTTAAAATATCAGCCTATCATGCGTTAAGTTCTCGAGTCACATGGGCAGCAGCGATTGCGGCGCAGATATGCAGACAGGCTCAATATTCGGGGTCCTTTCGGGTCGCGCCGTAGGCGGCTGCCAGCAGCCTCCTCTATTCCGAATGATCTTTTCAGGATTTGCTATTAGGGTCTGAGGGAAAGCGGCGAGAAAAAAATGCCTATCTTTGCTCACTTCTAAAATTGAGTCAATATGAAAATCAGAGAAGTGTTTGAGCGCGGCTGGCCTCTGAATACGTCTCTCTCTCATATACGCACATTCGGTCCAAATCTAAAATTGCAGCAGTTGCACTTCTCCTCATATCAGCCTTTTCTCATGATATCAGCACATTCAAAAGAAGCTTCAAAGTGTTCTGCACTGCCTTCGTCGGTTTTTATACAATTCGCAGATAATATTACACATAAACCTGAATAATTAATGGACGTCAAATTCAAAGACAGCATTGGCTTGAAGCCTTTAAGTAAACATAATGCGCAGTCACAGCAAAAAAAAAAAAAAAAAAAGACAATGACTGCCTTAGAAATCATCTCAAACCACTTATATTTTTAGAAACAAATATTTAAAAGTAGTGAGTTGACAGGTAGGTTAGACTGTCTTAATGAGCTGTCAGATTTCATATATTTGCACTTGCTCTGGTAATTGGCTTCTAGATAGTTCAAAATTTCACAAACAACGAAAGGGTTTAAAAATAAACACCCCAAGAAAGCATATTCATAGACATGTCTATAAAGAGACTAATCTCAATTGAACGCGGTGAAGCAGATGTGAAGGGCAAAATTAGCTCGTCTTATCTGCGTCATCGGACCTGCACAAAGATATCGGAAAGTTTGGCGTCACGAGACTACAGGTTGTCAGACAGTGCGGATCTCAAACATATTGTGACTCTTTTGAGGAATTAAGAGTTTGTGATTAATTTACCAGCAGCAATCAGAACCTGGTTAAATGCCTTTTAATGGAGAAAATTAAGTCAGTGGATAAATCCCTCTGGCAACATGGTGGGTTTGGCTCCTTCCATGCCCTGTCTTCCTCTAGTGGGATTACAAACGCTAATGAAATCGTGATAAAGATGACTAATACCTCCTTTTTCCCTCTTTCCCTCTCTCAAAATATCTGAGTCATCAAGTTATAATACCGGATTAGTAGTAATGACACTTATTTTTCTCATTGAAGCGCATGTATATTGATGCTGAGCCTTTTTATCTGGTGAAACATTGCGCTTTGAAAAACTGGATCTTTCCATCAAAGCACAAGGTTTGTCTACAGTATCTGATGCCTGTGCTATGACAAGGACAGCAGGCCAGTGTGATCGTATTGCAAGGACAGCTGTGGTCAGAAGAGACCAATTAGATAATAAGCAGCGAACTCTTTCGGGCTCTTTGAACGATATGATGTAATCAAGCAAAAGTTTCACAGTCGGTTGAGCCTGTGAGTAATTCATGGTGCATAATTTGAGTCTGCCACACTATTTGAATGTTTTAGGTCTGCTGAGGTTCAAAAAGTCATCACCCATCGGGACGCATTTATAATTGCGTGTGTTTCAGACTTTCTCCAGCCAGCTTTCTGACTCAAGGCTTTTGATCAGAATCAAAGACAATCCGAATGACTAAACTAGCGGGCAACGCACATTTGGACACAAGTCTCAGAAATGTATATGATGTTTCATTGTTTATTTTTCAACTTTAGTGTGCAGTGCCTTTTTTAGAACTCAGAGAATCCCCTGAAGATCGCCTTAAAGGAATAAATCAGCCAAGAAATGAAAAACCAATCATTCATTTAATATTTACTGATATAAAAACTGGAATATGGAGACTGACTCGTGTGAACTACTTTACATGTATTTAACTTTTTAAATAACTTTTTTTAGTTCATTTTGGAGCTCAACAAAGAGCAGCCAGAACATTCTGCTGAACTTCTCATTTTGTGTTCCACAGAACAAAGAATGTCAGCATGAGGCTAAGTAAATATTGACATGTAAACTATCCCATTAAACACACGTGTGTGGTCTCAGTTTCTTTTTGAAATAAAAATTTCAAATATCACAAAATGGTCCCATGAAAAACAGCTGTGACGTGTTCCTCAAATACTTAAATGAGTTGTTTTCACGCTATATCACCATTATTTGGAATGGTTTCAGTAAAAAAGCTCTATTTTGGTTGAGGGTTACTAATTTATTAGTGCCACTATAAATTGTAATCCCCATTTGGCAGCTCATTGTTGTGTGTATAAATCTGTGTGAGAACAATTGTCACCGCTGAGGTAGAGATGGAATAGTTCCAACAGTGGGGAACACACTTATTGCTAGAAAGAGGTGCTGGCAGCATTATTTTAGATTATGCTTTTATATGCTATTATAATATTTATTAAGAATTTGAGTTACATTTTTTTATATTTTATTTTCATTATTTAGTATTTTTATATGCTTTTGTCATTTTTATTAGTTTTTTTTTAATATTTAAATGAATATTTTAGTAATTTTAGAACTTCTACTTGATAGTTCACCCAAAAATGAACATTTTGTCACCATTTACTCACCCTCATGTCGTTCCAAACATATATGACTTTCTTTCTTATGTTGAACATAAAAGAAGATATTCTGAAGAATGCTGGTAATCAAACAGTTGATGTTCCCCCTTGACTTCCATAGTATTTCTTTCCGTACTATGGACGTCAATGGGGACCAACAACTGTTTGGTTCTTCACAATTCTTCAAAATATCTTTATTTTGTGTTCAACATAAGAAAGAAACTTATACAGGTTTGGAACAACATGAAGGAGAGTAAATGATGACAAAATCTTATTTATTTTAGTTTTTATCTAATACTGTACATTTTATTTTAAATCTTTATTATTACATTTTTTCATTTGAGCTTTGTTTCAATTAACAAAAACAATTCAAAATAGTTTTAGTTGACAATAACAACATTGTTAACAGTGGTAACTGCTTAAGTGACAGTTCACCCAAAAAATTCTGTTATCATTTCCTCACTCTCATGTCAATCAAGCCTGTATGACTTTCTTTTGTAGAACACAAAACAAGATATTCATTAGAATGGTGGGACACAAACAACACTGGGAAAAAAAATTCCAAATATCTCCTGTGTTCCTCTAACTAAAATTATTTTGGAACGACATGAGGGTGAGTAAATGGTGACAGTTATCATTTTTGGAAGAACAATCGCTTTAATTCCAGTAATATCATTGTTTTGTTTTGACATTTTCATTTCATTTGTGGGGTGATTCACTTGCACTGCTTCAACCATGTTGTGTGCAATGGCACCATCAATCATATGCTAACAGATATATCACATAGATTATAGCTTACTACTTAGAGGTTTGCTCGTGTAAACCAATTTCATCAGCTCAATCACGCTCCAGCAGTTGATGTAAGGGCTGATTGCAGAGCTCCCTAAAAAGCGTGTAATCGCCTGCAGAATGTCAGAAAATTCAGAGGCTGAAATATTGTTGCACATGTTCTGGTTTATGATCTGCTGTGTGAACAACCCAGTCATCAAAAGATAAAATATGATGGCAATTATAATTGCAGATTTGAGTTACAATACAGCCTTCGGTCTGAAATTCATGCTAGCCGACTGATCTCTCAAATTTGTAGTTATGCTCAATCAGGTCTGTTTGGATTCTGTATTATATCAACGAATATCAATTCCACTAACATTATCTCATTTATTTTCAGTTTTGCTTCTAACTTCCACCTCATCATGTCATCTGCCAATAACAGCTGATACCAGCGAATTGACCACCGCCTGCTCATCTAAGAGTCATTTATTCACATAACTAACTTTACACATACTAACAAGATAGAATGCTCTCCTGCTGAACATCTTATCATATTTTGTTCCCTTCCATAGTCTCGTCTTTATTGTTCACTTCTGGCATTAAGACATGATTTTCTGTAAAACTACATTACGTATGTATTGTGAAAACTGCAAAAAAATGAAATTGACTTGACAATGCAATTATACTCGGGATGACACATTAACATTAACAGACCAGCATTTCCTCGACCTTAAAACGTTTAAATTAAGATGCAGAGATGTAATCTATTCGAAAACATTCAAATTATGATGCAGTAACGTAATCTATTCTGAAACATTTAAATGAAGATGCAGCGATTTCATTTATTCCTGATCTTTGATGTTATGAATGTCAGAGATAGCCGCAAGAATGCTATTTTCAGCACAGAAATCTGCAATCGTGGCTGATATAACAATGTGCTGATCATATTATAGTCTGCTTGACGTACAGCGGGTCAATATGATTCACAAAATGCCTGGTGCACGGCTTTTACTGCTGAACGTACTACAGTTTATAATATCTCTGCTGCATCCATCATGCAGGATTCTGTGTCATTACCATTTAAATACAGCTGACAAGACATGAGTCATCGACTAATAATGTTGTCAACACAATTTACTAATCACTGATGATAAAATAATGCATTATGCAACAATTGAAGAGGTGAATTTAGAGTCAACTGTCAGTGTTATTTTTCAGCAGAGCATTTTTCTAAAGATCTGATTATGTATCAAGAGCGTAATGTCCTGTAGGCGAGACAGAGGCTAGTTGTTAAAATTTTTATTGAATATTTATTAAAGTGGGTTTACTACTGAGTGAATTTCTCCTTAGATTATGTAGATTATCAACTATATTTATGTATAAATGTCATTATAAAATGTTTGTGTGTGTGTGTGTATATATGTATTTTATTTTTCCATTTTTTATTTTCTTTATTATTTATTTTATTTGGCAATATTATATTGGAAATTATCTGAAAGGAAAACGTATAAAATCTGTAACGACCCAATAACAATACGACAATTTGCCCTGACCTGATATTTTCAAAGCAAACCTATCCACCAAACCAAAAGTCACACTCACCATGTACACCGGATACAAAGCCTTTGTCATCTTTAGTAAACATAATTATTTTTCAGATACCTATATCTGTAAGTCCCACAAGATGTGTGACAATCCAGGCTTGACTCTTGCACATACATTGATTTCTTTGCATGGCTATATTGTCTGATACCATTTCAATTATTGATTTGCACAGATCATGATCTCCTTCTCCCAGCGAGAGCAGAATAAAAAAATCCCATTATTTTTTTACATGCATTGTGATACCCATTCCTGAAGATATCAACATTTACATCTGCTCTGGCACTTTATAGGCCAACACACATAAAAGTCAAGTCTGTAAATGCTTATTCCATGTACGTTTCAATAAACTGTTAAGAAAGTAATGTAAACGGTGCTGTAGGTGCGATCTATGTGATATACTGGTATGCATTTCAGAGTAAGAAATACTTTAGATGGAAATGAATTCACTCAAAAGCTCAGTGTGCTTATGACCAAAGTCTTTTGAGAAAGAAGAAAGCAGAATCTTAAAGACGTCTGGGCCAAATAAAATAATTTGCCTCTTATCAGAACCTCGCACAAAAACCACCCAACAAACCATTCGACAGATAGACTTCAACAAAAGCATCACTAGTGCTTAATTAAAACCCTCATCCTTTCAATAAGCTCAGAAACAGACTCAGAGCTTCACCTACTCGCAGAAGAAGATTCATGATCCCACTTAGTTTGCAATGAAAAAGAAATGGGGTTTGCGGCGGCTGATTTATTTTCAGTGCTGAAGGGTAAACCGGTTGATTATGTAAACATCTTCACCTCAGTTCACTCACGAACGCCGCCGATATTCCTCAAAAATGCAGTGAAGAGCACTGCAGCAAACAGTAGCCTTGCCCCCTTGCACTGTTCTCCAGGCATTTGCATTTTCCCTTCCTTTCGTTGTTTTGCAGCCACCCCACCCGGGAATGCAACTGTATCCTGATCTGAAGAGAAGCCAAACAGTTTGTGTGGGAAACCATGTTGCAAGCGGTGCAGGGCGTCTATTTGAAGTCCGACTTCAAATACGTGAGCTTACACATTATGTGGGAGTGCTTGTGCAAATCATGTTTTTGCATGTAAACGGTTTGTTTGGCCACATTCATATATTTTACGGTTTAAAAATACACATTTCATGGTTAGAAACACTTTGAAAGAGTCAAAACTGCATTGTGGACTGCAACACAAAAAAGGACGTGTTTAAACTTTGAAGAATAACAGGCTTGTGCAATCAAAATACAACCTGACATTTCCCTTTTCTATTCCTTTTTATATTTTGACCATAGATGTCTCAGTTTTCACAGTAGGGATGCTTGAGATTAAATGTGCAGTTGAATCATGAATTGTGGGGTTAAATGATCAAAATTGCTGCTGAGACCTAATTAATTTTTGACCTTTTAGGTGCATCCCACATCTTCGTAATGACTTAAGGAGCCAACTGGACTCAGCACGGCCTCTTTGGACAGAAAAAGAAAAATTATGGAAAGGAATAATTTACCCAGACATGAAAATTCAGTCATTATTTACTCACCCTCATGTTGCTCCAAACTCATATGATGTTAGTTTTTCTGTGGACCACAAAAGGAGATTTCTGAAGCAGCTCTTTGAACAACCAAAAAGGCTCCAAAAAAACACTATAAAAGCACCATAAAAGTGCTCCATATGACTCATGCACTACATTCAAAGTCTTCTGAAGGCAAACAATGGCTTTATGTGAGGGACAGAGTGAAATTTAAGACATTACACACTGAAGCTATTGCTTAAAATCAAATATTTTTATGTATACTAGTAAATATACCTATTATAAATTAATCTACATATACGGTAAATATATATATATATATATATATATATATGTAAGCAATAAGGTACGAGAGGCCGTGCTGTATCGTGAATAAATCACGGCTGAAGGGCGTTGTTAGGCACGACGCGAAGCGGAGTATATTAAATCCCAAAATTTATGTACTGAATGTTACTTTTTGAAGCAAGTTCGTTAAATGCTGTCCTTCCGCTAAAAAAAATAGTTCCTGACAGCAACAGTAAACGGCAAGAGAATGTTCCGAGCATGCCTCATCTAATGGAGCTTAAATAAAAACAGAGAATAGGAGCTCTTATCATCCGCTGTGTCATTTATTTTTTTAACACCATATATGATATTTTCTCACACACATACATCTATCTCTCAGCATGAGAAAACGTCTGTTTTCCGTCTTTTAGTTTAAAACAAACCGATTTGCGGTACAGCACGAGTTTGCAAGCGTCATTACAGTGTAAACTGATGGACATACAGAATCATACCTGAAACAGAAAACTAATAAATTCAGTAATATTCCGTCCGGACTTTGAAAACTGTAGTCTTTCACACAGAGGCGCGCCGCACACACATCAACACATCTCCGCGTGAGAATCGTTTATTTAGACTGGGGAAGGGCGGAGTCTCAAAATTAAAGATGAAAGATGCAACATAATGCCAGCAGGGGTCACTCATACTTCATTAAATAAATAGCAAACAGTTAATTCTGCCGAAATAAATAATACATTAAACAGTTTTGATGCTATTAATTGTTTATGTTGCTAAGGGTGTTGCTCAGTGATACACAGAGGTTGGGTGAAGCGGTCATAGCCGTGCTGTATCGTGAATAAAACACAGCTGCTGATCAATCAGAATCGAGGAATGGAACTAACCGTTTTATATATAAAATATATATATATATATATATATATATATATATATATATATATATATATATATATATATATACCTCCCCTGAGTCTTATCGACTCAAAATCAATTGATCAATTTAATGCAATGTTATATGTTTATAAGTAAATGAAATCAAAGTAATTTTAATTACATTTTAATCACTATATTGTTAATAAAGTACTATAATTTGCTGTTTGTTTTATTAAAACACCTCGTCAACAGACTTCAGAGAGTTGAGTTGACTCACATTTCAAGAATCGCATTGATCATGAAAAGAAATGATTTATTGCCCTGGAAGCTCATTCTGGAATTGAATATTGCACCTGATACAACATTATGTTGATCTATTATTTTCCTTCTGCCAGAACGGGGCAGAGCGCCATGTGACGCTCTTTCAGATTTATCAGTTAAATGTGCTTGAACTGATAAAGCAGCCAGATTTATCTGCTCGAGGAATCACTGTTCGTTGTTGTAAATGTTAATTTTAGCAAAAGCGTGTCTGTACAGTTAACCCAGTTTAACAGAGACACTTTTCCAGTGATAAGCTTCAAAGAAAGTTTTGAATAATCTGAAAAACTGAAAATACTACTTTGAATCAGCTTTAAAAAGAACAGAACCAAACTTGAAAGAAAAACTGTGTAACCTACCAAACCAGCTTCCAGTTCAAGGCATACAGTTCAGGCCGTTTTATGTCTAAGAGAACACAGAAGTGCTGACATGGCCAGATGCTGCTAGTTCCTGGCAGGAGGACAAAGCAACTTATAAAATAATTGCACATCTTTGCAGTGTGATATCCTTGTAGCTTCTCAGCATCTATAAAAGAAGTGTATACGTTGCCATAGGGAGGCTTCTGCTACAACATATCTATTATGAGGCTCCATATAACAGTCAGGAATTAAGGAAGACAAAAGATGACTGTGTGACCATGTTACTGTATCATAAATTCAGTGCCGTGGCGCATAAATAATGCAACATTCATTTCCTCGGACATCCCTTATGTGGCAGATTTTTTAAACTAATGTTCCAGGGTCAAAAGAGAGATCTCATTATATGCACTTGTAAGGATTACAAAAAAGCTAATAGAAAAACTGAAATGTAATATACATTGGCTGTGTCCGCTGTGCTTTGGAATTCATCCCATATTGTGACTGCGGTGCATGTATTTTATTTATTTTAATAAACATAATATTCTTGCTGAAAAAAATCAAAACCACTGATTTACTGTGCATTTTAAAAAAATACTTTTATGCACTGTGTGATTCATTCAGAAAGAAGCTATTATGTTCAGATTCAACAACCATAATTCAGAAATGAACAAAAAAGCAAAGTAAAAGTTGTACCCAGGCATGTATTCAAGAATGGGCCATTGTTCTTGCAGTGCCTGGTGAAAGAAGTGAGCTCTGAGCACATTCTATAGAATACGAATTAAGACCAAGGATGTTTCCTGCGAACCTTGCAATCACTTCACTGTTACACGTTCCAAAAAAAGAAGAAGGATGCTTTGCCAGGAAGCATTCATCACTTGAATGAAAGGGCATAATCTTCTCCACACTTCCCTCTAACAAACACTGTTCATTCTTTTAAGATTAATCACTTTCAGAACAAAAAAACAAAGCAGACACGGCAGCAAACGGAAGCAATTACAAAGGTAAAGGTTTTCAAATACAGTATGAAAATAATTAAATAACTGAGCATAGCAATACATTCCTAAGAAAGTAATATTCCCCTATTCGTTTATTGTTTAGAAAAGCAGACAAATAGTGCTAGGAAATATCATTTAGAAAAAAGGAAGCAGTGTATAATAAAGAATTAAAACTGTTCATTGGTTGAAGTAAGTAGCAGTTATCAATCAATTAGTCTACTTTTACATGTCATTCAGGCCAATTTTATTTGAAATTAAGCTGAATCAAGGAATAGTTCATTTAAAATTAAAGGTATCATAGGTGATTGTCTTCAGAAACATTTTTTGTTATTCTGGTTGAAAGTCTCTTCACATCCTGATAGCAATCATTAAGTTAAGTGGTCTAAATGTATTTATCTGTATTTATATATTCTGTGGAAGGTGTAGGACCAAGAAATGTTCGCCCAATCAAAACGCTCGGTCCGAGCGTTTTAATTTTCTCTCCTACCTGCCTGTCAACGTATGTATTTGCATACCTCTGCGCACCCTGTTCGCGCAGACATGACACGTCATCAGCGCGTTCACGCACGCTATTGCAGACAGAGCGAGAATGGCAGGCAAACATCAACAACCCAATCTTCCTTCCTGGTATTGTAGTACTTTCACTAACTGTGCTATAAAGTTTTCTCACCGGTGAATGACACATGATGTAGCCCAGCGGTTCCCAATTGCAGTCCTCGCGCTCCCCACTCTGCATATTTTGCATGTCTCGCTTAGTTAACACACCCGATTCAGATAACCAGCTCGTTAGAAGAGAGCTACGTGCATGAACTGTGTTCCGATTGACATGCTCCCTACACAGTGTTCATTGCTCCCTACTCCCTGAGCAGGGGAAATCCGTTGAAGTTTACTTCACTTCGGAACATTCATTCACGGATTGCGCTGCGCAGCATCTTCACACACAGACGAAACTTACTAGAGAAGTGTGACATAATATACCTCTGTAAATAAATACCATTTAAATTCACGTCTAGCACACTTTAATTGCCCTTTGTATGGAACATATATGCTTGCTTTGAACTGGACCGTTGATGTAGCCTATTGTAGTAATTTAATGTTGTCTCTGGTATTCTGCTCTTTGAGCGTATGTGTGTTCAGGGGGCGTGGCTTTGGACGGCGATTGCGGGGAGGGTGGGACATTCGCTTTCAGTGCTATCAGGCTAAAGTTAGCATTTTCCGAGATCTCCAACGGCACCTTTAAGATTTAGTGAAAATTTGGAAAACTTGGTTACCAATGGATTCTCCGCGGTGAAGGGGTGCCGTCAGAACGAGAGTTCGAACAGCTGATAAAAACATCACAATAATCCACAAGTAATCCACACGACTCCAGTCCATCAGTTATTAACATCCTGTGAAGTGAAGAGCTGCATGTTTGTAGGAAGTAAATCCATTAATAAAATGTTTGAACTTTAAACTATCGCTTATGGCCAAAATATCCATAATCCATAATAATGCTTCCTCCAGTGAAAAAGTTCATCAAAATCTACCAACATATTTGTTTACAAATGTTCTGGACTGTTTTCTCTTGTAAACGGTGCTTTAATACTATTTAATTTCTGATTCACTGGAGAAAGCTATATTATGGATAGAGGACTCACAACAGTTTGAAGTCTTAATGATGAATTTGTGTGTTACAAACAAGCAGCGTTACTTGATGGACTAGAGTTGTGTGGATTATCTTTGGATCATTGTGGTGTTTTTTTTCAGCTGTTTGGACTCTCATTCTGACGGCACCCATTCGCTGCAGTGGATCCACTGGTGAATAAATGATGTAACGCTAAATTTCTCAAAACCTGTTTGCATGATACTGATTCGAGTTTCTCAAACCTTCATTTCAGGATGTACAAAAAAGTAATGTGTAATTCAGTTCTGTCAGAAATTGATTCAGCAACTCAATGTAATTTGTATTCAGTATTTATTCAGTATTTATCAATCTGATTCAAAACGGTAATTCCTGTATTTGTGAATCTTTTTGAATGATTCATTTACAAAATGGACTCATATGAGTCATTTGCTCATGAATTTGACTATACTGATCACGCTTCTGTTTCACTAAAAGGTGGCTCAAATGAGTCTTTTGTTGTGAATCGAGGAGGTAACTGAACAGAATGCTGACTCTGGTGCTAAGACTACCAATCAATCAATCAATCAATGGGCCTATTTCCTCAGTCATACCCCAAATAAGTGCACTGTAGATATGCTTTTGTGTGCTTTTACAATTGTGCGTTTTAGAAAGGGCTCAGTTTGGCGCCATCCATCACAACAGAGATGTTCACTGTGAGGTCACTGCATTGCTACTGACAGCAGGGCCATTTTCTGCAGCACACCAGGAGCCTCAGAATTTCACAGGATTCAGCTCTGTCCAAGTGATCTGCCTCTAAACTAATCTAGAACAGTGGAGTAAACAGATGCACTGCGGGTCTGAGCTCACCCTTCACTGTCCCACATCCCCACCGGAGCTCCGGCTTTCCTCCTGTTTGCTCTGGCTGCTGTAGTCTGTTGGTTTGTCAATCTGTTCGGCTGGACGGTTGGATGGCCAGCTATCTCTCTCGCTGTCTCTCAGCCCTAAAACACTGTGCCATGTGAACTGAGTCTCAGACCCCTGCTGTGATTAATGCAGGTGCCACTGTGTGGGTAAAGAGGAGCTGAGCCAAACATGATGGCAGCCCTCACGCCACCTTAGCCAAACCCAACACAGATCTTTCCACACTGACATTTCGCTCTCACTGTGTCTCTCTTTCACACTGGAACACACACATAGTCTCTCACTCACTTAGGAGAGATGGTACTCTACAGAGGCTAAAATATGAATAATGCCATTTAAACTGTAGATTTGGCCATTGTCGCTGGAAATCAATCATGTTTCTTTTATCAATTAACAACTATCAATTATCAAAAATAAATTTATTTTAATGAAAAAAAATATAATTACAATTATAATAATAATAATAATTATTATTATTATTATTATTATTATTATTAAAAATAAGAAGAATGTTTCACAGTAATTATTATTATAATTGATGACATTAATTGTTTATTGTTGTTGTCGAATAAATAAATATTTCATTTAACAAAAATAAAACTATCATTATTATTAACAACATTAATGTTTAACAATATTTTTTATTTTATTTTATTTTATGATTTTGCAAAATAAACTTCATCAGTTTATCACGATATCCCTTACTTATTTACATTTTATTAACCTTAGAACACACACACACACACACACACACACAGCAACTAAGCATTTGCATTGTCCTAGAGATCAATAAAAAGACAGTTTGTGGGTATAAAACACACCAAATCATGAAGGCATGGTAAAATCCCCCATTAAGGAGTAAATTTAGTAAATTGCTAGCCGAAACGAGCTCTCTAACCATAAGGGCATTTGAGTATGTGCAGAGGAAGAGCCGTATAAATGTTTTCAAATAGCAAGATACATTGCACAGTCTCCCTGTCCTGGCCAAACGTGGGCAATGCTTTATCACAACAAACACAGAAAAAGTGAAAGTTACCAGCTACATCATTATTTTAAATGAATCAACAGATGTCTAGATGTAGCTTCCCAGCAGTAGCCTACCTCTGAATATAATGTAACATAAAATGACATGTCTGCATTATGAAGAAGTGTGAATTTATGCCTCCAATACTACTGGGAAAATAGCTCTGTTCCAGTGACAGTCTGAGTTTATGGTCTCCTTCATGCTACATGTTAATAACATAATAAATCTGAATTTGCTGTTATGAACTGTCTTCCCCAACAGACCAATGCCTGAAACACACCGGTATGGCGTATACGCAAGCTATGTCTTACATTCTGTGTTACGCTGGAAATTTCTCCTCCAAGGACACTGCAGTTCTGCAGGCTGACACGTCTCTCATCTGGGCCATGGGTCTCTGAGCGATGCATTACCCGGGCCCCCGAATGCTCCACACAAAGCAATATTAGATTCTCCGGTTCCACTCCCTGCTGCGCCTCTAATCTGATTGCAGTGTCACCACACTTCCCCATGTGCCTATTAGATTGACTTACTCAATTTGATAATGTGAACGAAAGAATATGGAAGACATAAAGGTATTTGATCATTGCAGCAGAGATAGGGAGGGACGTTCTGGCTGAAAATGGGAAAAATGCATTTTGGCTCCACCAAGGCATTCTAACTATGGTCAAAATACAAGGCCATAATCTATAATACTGCTTTCTGCAGTGAAAAAGTTTCTTCGTCTGAATCAGGAGAGAAATATTCACAGATCAGAGCACTGTTTACAAGATTTAACTGATGGACTGGAGTCATGTGGATTACTTGTGGATTATTGTGATGTTTTTATCAGCTGTTTGGACTCTCATTCTGACGGCACCCATTCACTGCAGAGGATCCATTGGTGAGCAAGTGATGTAATGCTTAATTTCTCCAAATCTGTTCCAATGAAGAAACCAACTCATCTACAACTTGGATGGCTTGACAGTGAGTAAATTTTCAGCAAATGTTCATTTTTGAGTGAACTATTCCTTTAAGAGAGTCTGGAGGTGCATGCATAGTGGAAGGAAGGGCTGGAGCATCAGGATGCTGTAAACTCATTGACGACCGATCATCTGCTGTGGGATACGACGCTCTCATTTCTTCACTTCATGACCTGTCTTCCGTGAGCTATTGCACCTGTCGCCTATGGCTTTGTGATCCACCCCTCTTCGGACACCAGCCAAGTCATAATGTAATGGAACAAATCCAGATTTATGGATTTCTGAAGCAAGTGGCAGGTAATCACACTTTAAGAGGGGATGTAAAATGATCTATTTGAGCTCTGAGCTAGTTTGTTCACTGTAAAATTAAAGCTATCCATTTGTGCCCTTGGAGCGGTCACTCGGTTCCCTGAAAAACATGCTACCATGATGTTAGGGGGTTGTGGGGAGTTTATGTGGTTGCTAATGTGGCCCAAAACAAGACCTACAGTTTGAGTTATTATTCATGCCTGTAGCACAAAACATTATTAGGATTGGTTATGCAAGTAGGATTAAGGGCTTGTTACAATAACTATGAGCAAAAGTAATATCTATAAAATAAAAACTAAATTTTAGTGATAAACTTCAAAAGTGGGAATGCTACTCAACTAATGGCAAGTTACTGATGATACAGTGTTCTGGTCCTTTCAAATGTCAATCTGTGTGAAAGATAAAAACAAAGTGAAGGTTAAAGGGAAAAAAATAAGATAAAAAAAGAGAGACCAAAACCTCATGAACAGAGATGGAATTACTTGCACTGTATCTTCTGAAATGAAAGGACTGCTCACTGATGCCTCTACTGGCCACCAATATCTCCATCCATTAGATCCCTCACATTAAGGTAACTCTGCTTGACTGAGTTTCATTACTCTTTCTAGCAGTCCTCAGATCACAATGGACCATTCGTTCCACACTGACTCATTCCTCCCACCTCACTACCAACAACTGCCTCCTGGGGAGATATAATGACATCTGATATGAGGCAGAACTCTGATAGACCCAAGATTTTTACAAGAAACAGCCATCAGCTCACCTTTGATGTGTGTAAAGACCCAGAATCAATGGTAAGGGTCAAAGAACAATCTGCAAAACTTTATAAACAGCTAGCATGCTAGTTAGCCAAGTCAACACCCTGGGAGTTATTATTATTATTATTATTAAATAAAATTACTGAAA
The DNA here is from genome assembly GCA_021397915.2 of Tor tambroides. Taxonomy (NCBI): domain Eukaryota; kingdom Metazoa; phylum Chordata; class Actinopteri; order Cypriniformes; family Cyprinidae; genus Tor; species Tor tambroides. The sequence goes on along the minus strand of JAFVLL020005247.1, from coordinate 5,277 downwards.
AAATATCTAACAAAAAAAAAAGAATTACCTCTATTGTAATATTTCTGCAAGAAGCCCTTAGAGCTTTTCTTTTATTGACAACAGCTGGTTTATAAGCTCAGTTCTCATTACGAATTTAGAGAAAAAAAAAAATGTTGCTGCATGTTGCTAGCACGTTACAAGTGAACCAAACTCAGAGTAAATGTAGAGCAGCATTTACTGCGAACCGAACTAATTTGAGAGACTGAAAATACCATATCATGAGCTGCTCATGTGTATATGAACACAGTGCTGTGATTCACTTTGAAACAGGCGCATATATTTATACAATTAAATCGCAACTTTTCCTATTTGATAATGACACAAGTTCAGTTTTCTTTTGATTATTCATGTAGCCCTACTTTAAGTAATGACACTGAACTGAAGAAAAATAATGATTCCTCATGCCAAAAAGTAATGCGAGTGAAGAAAAAACAGACTACTGGATCCTCAGAAAGCTAATTATTTCAAAAACTAAACTCAAAGAGATACAACACTTAAAAACCCAGCTCTCACCCACCCTGTGAATAAGACGGTGGGGGGAAAGGTCATAACAGTGGACAATGAGACTTCAGCATTGTTAAAGCCAGAAACACACAAATGATAGAGGGAGTTCAATGCATCGGCTATCAGATGCTGTCGAACTTGGAATTTATACCATGGCCTTTCTTTATTTGTAGCACATATCGCCGTCAGCAGCTGCATGAGGAGATAAACGAAGCAGCGGCGGCATGTAGCCAGGACATTTTAATTACCTGCTCTTTAATTCACGCTGACCCTCACTGAACTCTCATCAGCCAGCTAGACCGCTGATAAGAGCCTGTCACTCCCGTGGCCTGGGCTCACGGCGGACTGACTTAACACGACTCTGCTCTGGATCACGGCAGAGAACAGGTACAACACAAAGGCAGGAGACGAGTTCAGATTCGATAGTCTTGCTAACCGAGTGGCAGTGAAATAGCTGTGGTGAAGCAGGGACATGCATTATTCAATTAAGTGTTCTGAGTTTAATGTGTTTCTGTGCATAAAAACAATTAGATGCACAATTGATGAAACAATGCTTTCTCTCCAGCCTGCTGCCTCTCAACATCCATATGCTACACTATTCAAGACTTATATCAAGAGAAATGCTTCAACCAATTGGAAATGAATGACATAGGCGGCACCAAACCCATGTTGTGCGGTTCATCAGTGCCAACCTTCACGGTTCACTGCCGCTGCCAGCTAAGACCCTCTGGATCGACACTATAGTGCCAGCCACTACAACACAGCTGGCCTCATCGTCAACTCATCTTCCAAATCTGCTGTTAATATGCATACAGAAAGAGCTTTGTTTCTAGTCCAAACCAAAAAACACATCACATTACACTTTTTTTTTAACCAATTCAAGTTCATGAAAAGACTTTACTGTTACTTTGCATTACTGTAGTGCCAGTCTTGCTAATACAATCCATAAACTGTGTGAAGATTCCTTCATAATAATACTTTTTGCCTGCAGGGCTTTGACAGCCATATACAGGATACAAGATACACTACACAGCGAAAAGTATGTAGGAACCACTTCTAATTAAAAGGTTTACCCCTTTATAGCAATTAAGATAAATCTTAATGCTATGCTATAACATGCCAAAGACCCTGTAAATGTGATGATCCCCTTGTGAGAAACATAAAAGTAGCTTTATTTTTCACACAGCTTTTATACTGTGTGAAAATATTAATTGTGATATAACAAGTTGTTTGTGAAATTTTTGTAGTAGAGCCAAAATATTTTTTTTTGTTATTAAACTGACACTGTTTGTTCTACTCATTATTAATGGTTAAACCTGAAGACAAACAATTTTCAGTTCAATGCAAATGTATTTTTTATAGCGCTTTTCACAAATAAATGTTCCATAAGGCATGCTTAGAAATACATCGATACATATTTTACACATACAGACACATATAGTACATACACTGAGTATACACTTTTTTTTGCTTTTCATTGTCAATTTTTCATTTATTTTTGCTAATGTTAGTGAATGTTCATATTAGAGTGTACATCCTACTACTTCTTCTACTGCTTTTGTAATTAAAAAGCTATTGGTCTGATGTTTTTACTGTAATATGTAATATTATGAATAAATAAAAAATCAAGTCCTAATCTGTGACCTTTAGAAAAGCAAACAGAAAATAACTTTACAGCAACCCTTTCCTTTTCTTTACTGTAAGACTAACGTGTTTAGTTACACAAATTGAGCCTTAATAGATTGAGCCTTGGGATGCCATAGCACATAACATTCCCTTTCAATATCCACTTTCTCTTTCTTTTTCAAAGAAGGCAGAAAAGGCAGATAAGGACTTGAATTCAAGCATTTCTGCATGCTGAATTCTTGAACAATATCTGAATATTGCTAAAGTGCTCTACAGAACGTATGCATTTGTCCTTTGAGCGGCTAGGGGTGAAGGTTTTAGTGCAGGTGGAGGATCTGTATTTAATGCAGTCTTCTGCATTCAAAACGCATACACGATGTGTTAGGGAGTGCTGTCTGCATGGGCAGCTGTAAGTGAATCTACCATTTCAGGCCTTATCCTCACATAACCACACTGCCACGCACGGCTGACTGAGCCTATACACTTCCTCTGCAAAGGACATGAACAACATACCCAATAATTTAATTTCTCCACCGATGTGTGATGTGTGAGAAACGTGAACGGGTCGGCCCTCAGATCTCCTTTGTGGGTTTGTATTCCTCTGGTACCGCAAAACAGCTGGACATTCTCAAAACTGGAAAGCCAAATATTGGGACAACTTTGCACACAGTGCTGTTCAAACAAGAGCAAATCTTGCTGAATACCAATGTGGCCCAACTGATGCGGTGTCAGTGAAGATGAAAGCCCGAGTAGGGCCTAAGAGCAACATTAGCAGAGCCTCAAAGGATAAATTTGTTGCATGCGCACACACATGCACACTGGCTTCTGTTGCAAATGGTTCTAGTGTGCGACTATGTAGGCACGATTTTAGGGCAATACTGGCAGCACAATATGTAGACTACTTAACTATGATGCCTGGTAAGATACCTGAATTTAATCAAATAAATGTATTATTTAATCGCACCTGCAAATGTTTCTCTTTATATTTATACATTAAACCAGACTCTAATATTGTTTAAAATGATTCAGTGTCAATTCAGTACAAAACAAAACAAATAAATATATATATTTTAATTTTAATAATGAATGTTATTATTAAATTTTATTAATAATAATAATTTTAGAATTTTCACAAAATTTCAAATAAATATATTTATTTATTTTGTACTGAGTTGACACTAAATTTTTTTAAACAATATTAGAGTGGTGTTTAATGTATAAATCTGAAGATAAACATTTTCAGGTCAATCAAAATTCATTTGTGTAACACTTTCGCAATAAAGCGTGCTTAGAAATATACCACCATTCAAAAGTTTGGAGTCTGATTTTTCAAAAAGAAGTTTTGTATACTCACAAAGGCCACATTTATTTTGTCAAAAATACAGTAATTTCAAAAAAAATCTTATTACAATTTAAAATAACAGTTTTTTAATATAAATTTTAAAATGCAATTTATTCCTTTGATGGCATAGCTCAATTTTCAGCATCATTACTCAGTCTTCAGTGTCACATGATCATTCAGAAATTCTAATATGCTGATTTGTTATTTAAAAAACATTTCTTATATATTTTTAACAAAGTTATTTGCAGATTTGCAGATCTTACTGCTGAAAATAAACTATGGTTTGTAATTAAATAAAAATAAATATTTTTTTTTTAAAAACTAAAAGACTGTTAGAAAAGCAGAACAAAATCTAAATTCAATAAATGTTACTTTTAAAATTTTTCTTTAATTTGTTTTTTAAATATAATTATAATGCCCAAGACACCAAATTTTAGCCAAACTATAAGGCAGAATCGTGTATTCTATCCCAGCACACAGAGTGCTGGACTCCAAGAAAAAAATATTGACAAAATTTATACATTTAGTAAGCATTGCACTGTTAGCTTAGCATGCTAACTCTATTTGAATAAATTGTGAGTTGAGAAACAATATTTTGGCAGTAGGCAGCAAGGCAGCTCACTATATTTTGTAACAGAGCTATTTGTCCTCTTTTTTCTTTCTCTTTTAATGATCAAACAATAAAGCCAACCTATTTGGGGCATAAAGAGCCAACAGCTGTGGAAAGGTGTGATGGCAGCAGTAAAAGAGCTGATTTCACAGCATTAAAGAAGAGTGAGTGAACTCAGTGACTGTCAGGCCTCATAGAGCATCACAAACATGGCCAGCACTCACAGACTCCACCAACCTTTACCAGAGCACAGCAGTCATTTACCCCGCTCAGGTCAGCCGAGTCCTCCCTCCCTTCCCTTGTTTCCTCTCCACTGTGCCTGCAGTTTACAAAGTAATCTGCTCCTGAGCAGACAAGCATCAGTGAGGCTTATCTGGAGCTTTCAGGTGCGCAGGATGGAAGTGAAGACGGAGGGAAACTATGGCTGTGAGGGAGACAACGGTCGCAAATACACACACAAACCTGTGTTTATTGCATCAGCACAGGAGCCACATGAAAACAGAACAAAACAGGATCAGCCCAGTGTGGAGAAGCCACAGAGAAGGAGATCAGCAAAAAGACACAACTGCTCAAAAACGGCTGAATGTCAGCGGTAAATTCACCATTTCTGATTCATTAACGACACAGAACCAGTTTACATCGGGTATTAGGATTTATTTTGGCCAATCTGAGGATGAGGACAGCACTAAAAAAGGTTTAAATAACAGTTATTTATTTGGGCTGCGTGATAGTGAAAAAATGTTTTTTGGCAATATCTCTTCAACAATACTCAATATATTCTACTGTTCTAATGTTTGAGGTTTTTGAATGAAAGAAATTGATACTTTTTTCAGCAAGGATGCATTAAATTGATCAAAAGTGAGAGTAAAGACATTTATAAAGTTCTTTTTAACATGCTGCTCTTTTGAACTTTTTATTCATCTGAAATTCTTCTTGAGCATCAAATAAGAATATCAGAATGACTTCTGAAGGATCATGTGACACTGAAGATTAGAGTAATGGCTGCCATAAAAAAAAATCAGCTTTGGTATCACAGAAAAATACAGTCAGGTCCATAAATATTGGGACATCGACACAACTCTAACATTTTTGGCTCTATACACCACCACAATGGATTTCAAATGAAACGAACAAGATGTGCTTTAACTGCAGACTGTCAGCTTTAATTTGAGGG
>JAFVLL020005245.1:0-41313 GCA_021397915.2 Tor tambroides | reverse complement strand
ATTGGTGACTTGTAACTTGTAGTGGAGTCATTTTCATTGTAAGGTATCTGTACTTTTACTCAAGTATGGTTTTCAGGTACTCTTTACACCTCTGCAAACATAAGGCATTCGTGGAGGTTAAAGGGGTCAGAAGTATTACATCTACCACTTGACCTTCCTGATGAAATGTTCTTAAACCCTAAAATCCATTAGAGCAAAAATCCTCATTAATTATTTACCATCCAAAGCCCTTTTTAAACACACACAACTTGCCCTATACGGTACATCAATGAGAAGTCGATTTTCAGAGGGGTGCGATTTGAAAGAAGAAAATCTGGCAGGTGTGGGTGCGTGATATATTTGCCCATTTCTGTCAGGTATTATGGAGCATTAAATACATTAAGGTCTGGTAACCTTGAGCAGAACGCTGAGTTAAGGAACTGCGCCTGAAGCCATCCCTCTTCACCAGCCCAAGTGATGGAGCAGAGGCTGCTTCATTAGCCCCCATCTCAGTCCCCTGACAGCTTTACACACACACTCACACATATATCTTAGCGTACATGCATACACATCCTCCTAAAATATATATTGCGCTAAAGTGTCGTCGGTGCTGAACGGAATAGATTATCTCCAGAAAAATTCATAGCTGCCCTATTAACACTTTAGAGTAAGTAAAAATGTGCCATCTACTCTGCAAGTGACACAACGCTTCCATTATAATCAACAAATCTATGAACGCTCTTTCAGCGCAGACGGCTTTGTTCGCTTGCAGCGAAGAGCTGGTATAAAACTCCCACTGTTACTCAGACACAAACAGACTTCTGTGATAGAAAGGGATTCCTGGTATCAATAATTCACGGTAATCCCGCCCATGTGAAATGAAATACGGAGGTCTGGATTAGCCAAATCCTGGTCTGTTTCGAGGAGGGTTTGACCATTATTGTCTTGGCCTGCCCTGGTGGTTTTATTGTCTACCCTGCTCACGAGAGATAGCAACTACAGCTGCCATTCTGTTTGATATACAAAGAGAAATATATTTATACGGTGGCATATGAGTGGAAATATGAATCTCCTGGTGCCAAGTACGGGGTAAGCAGTTCTGTGAAATTAATGATGCGCCACAGATCTGTTGTGCGCGCGGGTTCATATTTCAGCCAGTCTGTGCTGATATTCTCTCGAGCACTTGAGCTACATTTTTCAGGATACAAAACCTTGCTAACACCACAAAGAGCTTGACGGGAAAAAAAAACTACAACTGTAATTTTATGAAATATGATTTCGTATTCCGGCAGTTGGAATGTCACTACATCTACTGGATGCTGGATTTTTCGCCTGTAGGTGGAAAGACAACAAACAACAGCAGCAGCAGCAGCAGCAGCAGCAACGGCAGCATTGCCCTTCAGACTAGAGCCGCCCGCTATTTATTAGAGAGCGAACACGCACCAACAAATGGCTGTGGGGATGTTTACAATTCCTCTAACAAAACCAGAAGAAAGACTGATCCACAGTCTGCCCCGCACTCTCTCCTTTCTCCATTAATGATTGCTCAGGTAGAGGGAGGGAAAGAGTGATGGATGCCGGCCGATGGCGTCTCTCCCCTCTCCTCTGTGATGGAATGGGAAAAGTCAGCGTTTGCTTGTGGATTGAGCTGCGGGTGATTAAATAGTCCAGTTAGTCCACAAAGTCGTTAAAAACATTAAGTGCTGGGTAATTAATCAGAGGCGCCGGGCAAATGAGTAATTGATTTGCCATTAAAAAAAGCCTTTCGTGCTCTTGGTCCACCCAGAGCGCCGTTGTTTTTTTGGTGAGCCCAGCCTCTTTTGATACTGCATTCTCATTCCGCATCAATTAAGGCATCTCTCATCAGGGAAAATATTAACTCCTTATTCCCGCTGTATGTGCTGACTGATGCTCGTCGTTGGTGCGTGATTCAGTTTAGATGTCTCTGAGGTAAGGTTGGAAATATAGTCTTGATTAAAAAAGCAGTTTTATTTCCATACTCTATTTTTTTCAGAAAGAGAATTAAACTGAGTTTAATTCTAGTAAACTATTGTTTAAATTTAAGTTTATTTTTCAGTATATTACAATACAAACAACTTATGTGGTATTTCCACAATTAGATTAAAAATGCAACTTATACGAGTGAATATTTTTATGTTTACATATTTTTATGTATTTTGTGGTGCACTATATGAAAAAACTGAAGTTTTGACATCAGTAATACTGTAATTGTTTTTTTGAAATATGTCTAGTCAGTAGTGAAAATGTATTCAACATCTCCCAGTTAGTCAAATTAATACATTTGCAATTACCATACACCCAAAATTAAACTCTTTTGATGTATAACTGTTATAAATTGTGGCCAATTCGATTCAAATTCACACTGAAAAGGGCACAACGGTTATGAGATAAAATGGAGTGGGAAAAAATGACTTTGATGTGTCTCCTGATGTCTGTTCAGACATTAAAGACAGCAATTAAAAGTCATAGATTTGAGTATACACTAATATTTCTTATTAAATTTGACCTAGAGCAAAATATTTAAGCAATGATATCCACATTAACTTTATAGCGCTATAATCTTACTCTACACCTAAATGTCTAATTTTTTCTCCTTTTATTTCTCCCAAGGAATTTTAGTAGAAACATCTGAAACAAAGTTGATATTAAACATATCTGAGACATCCATTAGATCTCCTGAGCTCTGAAAGAGCAACTTCCAAGCAATAACACTGTCCTCTGGGATCAACTCGTTCTCAGTGTTTGAGCTCTCAGAATAGTAAAGTAAATGAGCAGACTGAAATACTGCGAAGCCACTATGCATGATTCTAATTGAATTAGACAGTCATCGTGGAAAAGACGGAGAGAGTACGGCTCTCAACTGGGAGAGTTAGACCCCCGCACAAAAGAAAGAAATCCATTAAGACAATGGTCTTTATAAGAAACTGGGGTTTAGCGTGTGAAACAACCACAGGCTTTTCTATTTTCTGCTTCTATATGATCGTGCTTTGTTTGACCCATAATGTGTAATAATCATGTTTAAAGAGCATGCTTCAGCCCCCAAAGTGATATTGATTCTTTCATTTGAGTGAATGGGTTGAGTATTGATTATGCAAATCATCCCACAAAATTGTAGATTAATCTAATCTAACTGACCACATTCGTACACTCTCTTATACTTCATTTTGCTATAATGTACAAAATACAGAGTGCAACCAAGCAAAACACAACATGATTCGCCAATATTGAATTGTGCATCACTTAATGGGATGCAGTGGATTGTGGGAGTTGAGTCTGCCTACCTGCCTACACAGCTAACAAAATTATATTCTAAGAATGTTCCTTTAACGTTTCCGTGAAGTTCTGAAAATCTTGTTTCTGAACATTCAAAACATCTGGTTTTTAAAATGTTATGCAAATGTTAATGAAACCCTTTTATCATTTTGAAAACATGGGAATGATACTTTTGAATGTTCTCTGAATGTTCTTAAACAAGTAGTAACATAGTAAAAAACATTAGATGAGCTTCCAACTTAACTCTTTCCCTGCCATTGACAGGATTTTCCCTCATTTTTGAGACCACGCTTCCTGTCATTCACACAATTTTCCAGCTCTCAGTGTTTTTACTGTAATAAGGTAGGAGGCGCTATTACACATCTTCTAAAAGTGTACTGAATCTCTGGCACAAAACACTGAAGAAGAAGCACAAACAAGCATGTTAAGCAGACGCATATGTAAAATAATGCAATCATCAAACATTTAAAGGTGCTGTATGTAAGTTTTTGACTACTAAAGCATAAAAATACTATAATATTTTTGCAGATATTTAAGAAACATGCTTGTTTATCTGAAAAACAATGCTACAGTCAGTTATTCTCCTTTGAAATTGTGCGTTCCGGGCCAGAATGTCGGTCTCTGTTTTGGTCTGTGTAACCCGCCCACTGCCAGTTTACCCAATTGTATTTCAGCATCCCGGGTTGCCAGTTGGCGGGAAATACAACGTATTTAATTTCATTTATCGTCATGTGCGCTCATTCCTGTTGGCGTCATTAATCTGGCAACCTGTGTGTGCGTCAAGTCTGAGGAGGAGGGGCCAGGTGAAAAAACCCTCTCCAATATTTTGAATTTGGACTGCAATACCTAGTTCAACCACTAAGTGTCAATCCTACATACAGCACCTTTAACAACATATAAATCAAAACGTTACAGAATGTAATGCTGACACAGAAAGATATATATGACTGTGCAAGCTTTGGATGTGTTGATGGCAGCAATCTACTCCATCTATGTTTTAATTATTTTTCTGAATCCGATATGGAAGTAGTCTTTGACAAAAATGCAATTTTCTCAGCTTTTTGTTCAAAATGTTGCTTTTTTTATGAAACTTACCTACACTCAAGTGTTGATAAAAAAATAATGTATGAAGCTTGAATAAAACATTTTTTGTTTTTTTATTTAAAAGCGGAGCCTCTGTCCTTTCTTTTGCGTTTTCAGATATTCATACAACAAAATATCCTGGGGACCATTAAAGTTTTGTGAAAATGATCAAAAATGCTGGCGGTGGCTGGCAACTTTTTTAAAAAACACTAGCAGGGAAAGAATTAAACATCGAAAACATTCCATGAACTACATTGCATGAACATAACTTTGAACGAATGTTCTAATAACATTACTAAAAGAACATTTGTTAAGTCAAATATTCTTTCAATATTCTTTATTCTTTCAAATAACTTTGAAAGAACCTTTCCAGAACGTTCTCAGAATGTTCCCTGTTAGCTGGGTCTAAAATAAGACCCTGAAAAGAGGCAGAGGCTTGGTTTATGGCCTTAAATGCGTAAACACACACACACACTGACAGAAACCGAGATGGTAATGAGGAGGCGAGACTCATCAAGTCATCTGTCGGGCAGTGGGAGATTGTGTTCCCCTCCACTGAGTCCTCTCTCCCCTGCCGCCCTTATTTCCTGCTGTTAGCGCACTCATCAACATTACCGCTCTAAATCCTTAAACACTCCTACAGACCCACATTGCCAGCCGGATCTTTTCTTTGGCTTGACTTTGGAGTCTGTGGGCAGGCCGTTATTTCAGCGATATATCAGTTTGTGCTTCCACACACACGTCTTCTTGACATTTGTCTTATTTCTCTTAAGGACGTGGTTGGTGGCTGTTTGGTTGGGCCTCTGTGACAGAACTCAGGCGGAGGCAGATAGAATGACAGTGTGTGTTGATAAATTGTACACACAGTGATACGTCTACAAATGCCCGTGACATGTAACATCATTATGGTGCTGCTGAGCTGAGCCAGGCATGTCCATCACCTGGAGAGATGCTGAGTGGTGAAATAGCGCCACCTAGTGAATACAGTTATTTGACGTCTTATATTTCAACCTCTATTTTCTAAAGCCCTAATAAGGATCTGTAGTTCACTGCAAAACCTGTATTTAACTGACTAATATTTCTGGTATGCAAAGCTTATAGGGCTGATTGAGTTGTAGTCTTATGTAAATGTCAGTCTAATTTGTGACATACATAATTATGTAAATCAGATGAGCATGCAGTCTCTGGGGGAGGTGAATGAACATCTGGAGCTCTTGGCATAATAGCACGTTTTGGTAAGTGTTTTTTGTACTGCACCTGCATATAGATTATGAACACACAGAACTACCGTAAAGTGACTTGAAGCTTCATATCTTCCTCCTACAGTTTCTAACTGTAAACATGTTTTTTTTGTTAAATTAATGGGAAGCACTGGCAGCTACGGTTTTACCAAAAAATAAATAAATAAATAAAAAAAAAAATATATATATATATATATATATATACATACACACACACACATATATATTATATATAGTTAGACATCACATTTCTTTTAAGACATCTAAACCAAAGCTGCATTTTATTTAATTAAAAATATAGTTCAAAAGCACTGTATATATCTACATATTACACATTTTTTAAAATAACTGTTTTCTGCTTTAATATATTTTAAATTTCAGTTCATTCCTGTGATGGCCAAGCTGAATATAGTTTTATGGAGACTGAGCTATATTTTTCCAGGGTTTTTTGATGTTCAAAAGAACAGCATTTAAAAAAGAGAGATTTTTTTTATAACAATGTAAAATTATTTACTGTCACTTTTGATCAATTAATGCATCTTTGCTGAATAAAACTAATTTATTTTTTCCCTCTCTCTTTTTTTTTTTAATGCTGTTCTTTTGAACCCATCTTACTGACCCCAAACTTTTGAATGTAAATGTGTCATGTCTACTGTTACACAGAATAAATTCTCTACAGTACATTTCTTTGATCATGAGCCTCTAACTATAGCTTAGATTAATTAAATAAATATGTATGATAAGACATCTGCACCAATCTTACCTGTGGATTCATAATTTAAATAGAGAGGAATTATAAATTTAGAGGAGAGTTACATTTTTACGAGAGGCAGATTTGTCTCTAATTGGATTCAGGATCGTTTGAGTCCTGTAATGAGTGGGCTATCTAAAATCCAAGCAATTACCGTAGTGCTAATGATGAGTTCAGGCAGGTGGAAAATATTGCAAATTCCAAAAGCGTGCATGTGTGTGTGTGTGTGTGTGTGTGTGTCTGTCTGTCTATATGTTTTAAAGCAGAGAATCACACACCTTGGGCATGTATTACCTGACTACAGCCATGACATTTGATGGATGACTGTTCTACATCATGTTGTCATGTGTCAATTTTAATCCTGCAGTAGCTGGAGGGAGTTGTGTACCTGGCTTATATTCATTATGATCCTGCATCATTCATAACATACTTTAGAGCTCACTTCAATTATACTCACATTGTGTGTTATCTAATTTAATGTCTCTGTTTATTGTCGAAGTGTTGCAGAGAGAGCACAAACACAGCTGACTGATGCATATTTTTTAAAACACAGGCATGAAATTAGCATGTTCACCAGCTGTGATATAAAATACTCAGTGTGTTTTAATGAAAAGAATAAGCTTTAAAATGATTTAACACTATAAACATAAAGGGGTTGCAGTAAAACTACACAACAATTTTTCAACAATCTGGTCAGGGTTTTCCTCATGTACAGGTATTTATCAAATTATGTTGTGTTTCACCTTGCTTTTGTTGTCTTTTGATTGCTTGTAAGGCAGTGCTTTGTTGATTTCTATGGCATTCTAAGTATTAAATTTCTGTTACAGATTTAGTCTGAACTGCTTAACATACACACTATATTCAGGGTTTGTAATACTTACATACTGAGCTGCGATTGGTCTGCTTTCTTTAAATTCAACATAAAATAGTTCCTGTCTTACACAAACTAATAACGTTCATTTTTATTTTTTCAACTGCAATGTTTATGATAAACAGGCCATCATCAAAAGGGGATAACTGTGATTCTGGAGCCTGTTCATTCAGTGTTATCTGGTATTTAATAATGTTCTAAAAACATTAGCACAAAAACATTATTTATATCATTCATGGAACTTTTTTTTTCTCAAACTGTTTTAGTTGGATGGTCATCTAACATTTTTCAATGTTACTACTTGTTTCAGATGTTAAGAAGAAAACATTCAAAAGTAAATTAACGTTGGAAAAATGATTTTTTTTTTTTTTTTTTTTTTAAGTTAATGTTCCCATAACACTTGCATAGCCAAGGAAAAATGTTTGTAAAAAAAAATAATAATAATAAATTAAAATTAAAAAAAATTGAATGATCAGAGAACATTCAGAAATAAAGTTTTTATAACTTTAAGAACATTAGCAAAAAGTTAAACATTTTTGTTAGCTTGGTCCATTATCACATTTAATGGATAATAGATTCACAAGTTAAAGGAACACTCCACTTTTTTTGAAAATAGGCTCATTTCACAACTCCCCTAGAGTTAAACAGTTGAGTTTTACCGTTTTTGAATCCATTCAGCCGATCTCTGGGTCTGGCGGTAGCACTTTTAGCTTAGCTTAGCATAGATCATTGAATCAGATTAGACCATTAGCATTTGGTCATCAAAAAATGACCAAAGAGTTTCGATAATTTTCTTATTTAAAGCTTGACTCTTCTGTAGTTACATGGTGTACTAAGACTGACGGAAAATGAAAAGTTGCGATTTTCTAGGCCGATATGGCTAGGAACTATACTCTCATTCCAACGTAATAATCAAGGAACTTTGCTGCCGTACCATGGGTGCAGCAGGCGCAATGATATTACGCAGTGCCTGAAAGTAGTCCCCAGCTAGGTAACTAGTTATGATAGTAGTCTGAAAGTAGTCCCCAGCAAGGTAACTAGTTATGATATAGCTGGGGACTACTTTCAGGCTTGATGCTAATGGTCTAATCTGATTCAGTGATCTATGCTAAGCCAAGCTAAAAGTGCTACTGCCAGACCCGGAGATCGGGTGAATGGATTCAAAAACAGTAAAACTCAACTGTTTAACTCTAGGGGAGTTGTAAAATGAGCCTATTTTCAAAAAAAGTGTTCCTTTAAAGGAAAAAAAAAAACAATTAATATAATTATTATACATCGTAAGTATCGATATATCAAGATTGATCCACCCATCCCTAGTCGATTCTTGTGGGCAGCTGAATGAAAACAAGACTTATGCTGAGTGTAAAGAATTGAAAGCAGCCCTGATATAGCACTTTATTTACACCACACACCAAAGCCTGAAATTTTAACACTATTCTCATATTGTCTTGAAAGCACTGCTGTTTCCTTCAGGAAATTCGATTCTGGTCCAAACTGAAAATCAATCAGCCCTTCGCTCAATCAATCAGTCAATCAGCCAACGAGTCAAATAATGAATCCATTAATCAATCAAATATCTACTCGCCCCATATCGCCTGCTATGTCATCCAAGCGCAAAGCCTCAGTGTGAAGGACAGAGAAAGAAAAAGAGGGAGAGTGTGTGGAAGCTGAGGGTCAGGTGTAGCAGGCCTGTTTGCAGTAACTGATACATTACACATCCAACAAGAGCTCTTTGATAAGCGCAGGAGCTCAGCTTACTGGATGGAGAAAATCCTGTGTCAGTCACATTCAATTGTACATGCATCCCTTATCATACCCGGCACTTCAGCTGAAACGATGTGTGACGGGGAAGGAGCAGAATAACTTTCACACGCATCACCATGTAGTGTATACGTATACTGTATCTGCCTGACCTGAAGCTGTAATCTAGAGGAGTTACACTTCCTCGAGGCTCCGTTTGTGGAGCCAGAGCCTGGCTGTGGTAATAGTGAGCCTGGGTACACCAGCGGGCCAGAGTTCTCTCCTACACAAGTGAGGATCACTGCACAAGGGAACCTGAAAGATCTGTGGAGCAAAGTGCTTTGGCAAGACGGCTGCCAAATACAGGGCCTCTTTGCCATCTACTCTGCACAGATCTGGCTTTGTGTGAGGGGTACCAGCTTGTGCCCTCAGGAGACTCGAACCAACCATGGGTGGTCTGAAGAGAACTATATACTCTAGGAGTGGGAATTATGTGGGAATTTACGTATTGGGAACAGAATGCTTGTTTTGAGCACTGCTGTGCTAGCAGTGAAAGTGTAAGCATCTGTTAGATAGTTTGTCAGTGCCTCTTTTCCACTTTGTCATCTGTCACTCCATCACTCACTTTTCATTCTCACTTGTAATTTCTTTTGGAAGTCACGAACATTAACATCACAGTGTCGTTCCACTACATACTCAATTTCATAGCTAGAATTGTATGCATTATACACACAATTAAATATTAACTTACTTTAGGAATAATCAGAATGTGCAATATTTACCTTGATTCTTTTTTTATTTTCTTCACATATGTTTCATCTCAAGCATGCTCTTCACTAATTGGAAATGACAGTGCAAGAATTTGTGCTCCTGTAGAAACCTCCAGTAAAAAATTTCGCACATCAGAAATGAAGAAAAGAAGTGTGTGTGCTTTATTTGAAGAGTACAAAAATACCTTGATCACTATACATCTCCTTTTCTGCTCTTCTTTAATATTTCATCCTCCAGACATAATAGTAGCTGTCAGATGTCCTGAGGATGCATCATGTGTGGGTGTTCATTTTCCTTCTCTGTAATTCCCTGCAGGATTCCCTCACCTCTGCTGTCAGTCGAATCCAAATTCCCTCTTTGAGACTGTAATCAAAGTTACCATCATCATGACACAATTCTCTATCCCTCTTTCCCAAATATAACACGCATTTATAATTTATACATACAATGTCTGTAGAGTGACAGTTATGTTGTCAACATACGTTCACATATAGGGCCTATACGGTTTTCAGTCATGTTTTAGATGAAAACGGTTACGTTCACTCACAGAATATGAGCGTAAAACACTGATGTGAATCATTGTAAAGATTCCACTAAGAAAAATAATCACTTACAACGTATAAAAGATTCCACGTAAGCACTCCAGCAATACAGTAACAATACTGAAATACTGTGTCATTTATACAATTTATACAACGATTCACTGGGACGCGATATTACGTTTGTCTGATACAAGAGAGCAAGTCCGCGGTTTGAGGGTCATTTAATTTAGTATTAACTAACAATGAATCAGTTGCTATTAGACTTTCTGGCTATATACGGTTATTGTAGGCAGCTAAACTGAGAGTGAGTCATTTCCGCTGGAAAAGATCCGATCCGAATTCAAACCTATCCCTTGGAGCTAAATTCAGACTGGTTCAACCGATTCACTGAAAAGAACCGATTCAAAAGAGTCATATTTCCGAATCGAACTTGTTCTGATTGTAAAACAGACGACCAACTGTACAGTACACACGTCTTTGTTTCTAACACTATATTTAAACTAAAATAAATATGTTTTCTGAAAATCTACATGATTAAAATAATAAAAATTCTTCTAAGAACTGCATACAAGTATATGTGTTGAATGCTTCCGAGCTCTTGGGACACATTCATCTTTCTGTTTTGCAGTGTAGGAACATTTTACAAAAGAAGTGAATCAAACAGTGAAAGTCTACTGTTATAGGTCTCTAGAGGTTTAGCTAATTTAGTTCTGGCCCATGGCCTCTCAGTTTGAGTGTGAGAGTGAACGCTGCCATTGAGCGTGTCCGTGCCTGACTGATCACAACCACCCTCTGTATCCAGATTGTGTCCATTTGACCCCGTCAGACCCCCTCTCTCTCAGGAGTGCCCCCACCTGCCGGGATAAGCCTATGAAACGTGATCGAAGGGATCGTGAGGAGCAGAGATGTGAGGTGTATACCTGAGACCCCACCTTGCTCATGCAGGGAAAGATTATCCTGAAGGAATGAGTGAAGCTGCCCACATCCTAATCCTTTACCTGAGCAGGTGGCAGATTATTCTCTAGACCGAGTCTACTATGCAATAGAGGATCACTGAAGTCTGGATGTATATTGTGTTTATGTATTAGAGATGAACAAAATTATTAACAAAGATATAATCTAATCCCTGCTTGTAAATGACCTCCATTATGATTGGCTAACCTTTCTGCATGTAAAATGAGTAACAAAGCCTCTGCCAAGTTCATGAAGAATTTGACATTCAAATGTAAATTTCAAAGGCTCTGATAGTTCTGATGTAAATATGATGCACTTTCTATGAATATAATACAGTAAAGTACATAGAAGTACTCTTTTATTACAAAAGAGCAAGGAAAATACAGCTATATATGCATATGCATTCATATAATCCCATTTAATCATCATAGTTATACCTTTGCTCTGGCAGTTTAAGCCGTGTTCACACTGACAGCAATTAAATTGATTAAATATAACTGCTGTTGGCTGTAGACTTTACTTGACTGTATCAGGGAACGGATTGCTGTCTGCGCTCCCATTGGTAGTTGGCATGTTACATCGCTGCTCAGTTGCATAAAGTAAAGCATGCTCAATTCTGCCAGATATGGCCACTAAACAAGATGTCCCTTGTTCTTCCTTCACAACAAGGCATGAAGTCGCTTTCCAAAACCTTTACCTTCTCTTTTGGAATGAGCTGCCAACCTCTTCCCAAACTGCTGAAACCAGCAGCCGAAGACAACTTTTCTCCCAGAACCACTCCACATCCCAATGCACTTGCCAAAAAAAAAAAAAAACTTTTGCATTTCTTCTGTTCTAGCTTGTTTTCTAACATTATAATAAATGTGGAATTGTATACTGTGAATATTAGCTCTGTGATGTATTGCAAATGCTCTTCTATTGTAAGTCGCTTTGGATAAAAGTATCTACTAAATGCACAAATGCAAAATCTACAGCAACTTTCTTCGAATACAAAAGACTTCTCAATTGCAACAGAATCATTGTCCAAGTAAACGCCCCTTTAGGCTTCCCTGCGTCATTGACAATAAGCAATGCAAGTTTTGACACAAGTATTAAATGTCTGCAGTGATTTATAGGGGATGTATACTCGCAGAAAGCCGCATACAAATGGATTAAAAGGCTTCAGACTTCATTAAGTTGTGTCTGTGTTAATGACATACGCTGCAGTCACAGCAGTGGTGATGGCTGGCTCATCTTGCACTGCTGCTGGTGAGTGTCGTCTACATCTCAGATTAATGAAGCCTGTGTTCATAAACAGACACACTCAATGTGCGAGCTGTAGGACCATCTGGTACCATTAAAACTTTCTTCTTGAAACATAAAAATACTTTTCCTGTCTCTACAGTTTCATTGGCCGATAAATGTTTTCTTTGTTCGACACGCAGTGTGGCGATTGAAACAGTTCGATGAAAATGTCCACCTGGACATTTTTACTGATGTACTGATGGCTTAATCGGAGGCTTCTGAAGCAGCAGAATGTACTGCCGCAGAGCCTGAGAGAGCCAAGATAATTAAACTTGTATTCAAGATAAATAAATTATGAGACATTCACTGAAAACACAGAGATAGTCAATAATTAGATATGTGAGCGTACAAAATTCAGACAAACATTTTCAAGGACACTGGCACAAAATCCTCAATTAACCTGCAATCTCAATTACTAACGTTCATTAGCAATGTCATAGACAGCTCATTATGAATTCATGCGAGACGATATTGTCATTAATAATACATTAGCATTCACACACTAGTGTATACGCCTCAGCATTGATTTAGACTATTGGCTTAAATGTAAAAATGAGGATTGCAAATGTTTGTCAACATAGATTTTTATTAATAAGAGAAGGTTCTGTAAATCTAAGAGTGACAAGACTATTTACACTGAAGTTCAAGTTGGTAATTTGTTATCCTGAAGGGTCAAGAAACAGCACCTTTAAAGCACCTGTTATGTAACAACCAACCATAAGTCTGTCCGCCTTTAAACGTTTTATGTCCTGTTGCTTTGTTTATATATTTTGAACATATTTGTATCTTCTCATTTTTAATTCCTCGATATCTGCACACTACTAGTTCAGATACACAAAGAATATGAGATTTTCAAGTTAAAAGCTTTGATCAAACTTAAGTCAGAAACATACTATGTGCAAGTACGCAAACTCAGATACAAATGAATATGGACACTGCAAAAAATGATTTTCTTACTTGTCTTGTTTTCCAGTACAAATCGAAACTTTCCAAAATCAAGATACTATAAATGGCTTAAAGGGATAGTTCACAAAAAAATTCTGTCATCATTTACTCACCCTCAAGTAGTTCCAAACCTGTATGAATGTCTTTGTTCTGCTGAACACAAAGGAAGATATTCTGAAGAATGCGGGAAACAGAGCAGTTCTGGGGCACCACTTCCGCATTTTTTCACTATGGAAGTCAATGGTGCCCAAACAGCCTGTTTGGCAAATCCCTTTCAAAATATCTTCCTTTGTGTTTGGCAGAACAAAGAAATTCATACAGGTTTGGAACTACTTGAGAGTGAGTAAATGATGACAGAATTTTCATTTTTGGGTGAACTATCCCTTTAAGATACTAAGTGTCATTTTCTGAAAAAAAATTAAGTGAGTTTATGCTTAAAACAAGAAGAAATATCTGCCAATGGTTTAAGAAAAATAAACTTTTCTCTTTGAATGAACTTTATTTTTCTTACCTCACTGGCAGATATTTTCCTTGTTTTAAGATTAAACACACTTAAGTTTGATAATTGTTCCAGAAAACAAGACTGAATATCTTAAGTAATTTTCCTTTCCAGGTAAATGCAATTTGATTTGGGAATTTGTAGATATTTTTGTTATGGAAAAAGGAAAAAAGTGTATCCGAATGTGTTTTCTTCCATTGTAGCAGTAATAATTCTCAGTATCCAAAGGGACGATTGTTAACTTTCAATGTCTGTGCCATTAAAACAGATGTAATATTATTCAGGTATGTAACATTAGTTGATCTGAGAGAAAAAAAAAATGCTGTAGAAGAAATAATATGGTGCTACAGCACACAAAACATTTTTTTAGCTGTTTAACTAAAAGCATTTGCGTTCATGTACTTGCATAAAGTATGCTTTGTCCCTGAACGCAGAGTGTGTATTTTGTACTCAGAAACCTTTGCATCCCTCTTTGGTTGGTTTGATATGAATTTACTTGGATTTACTAAGGCAGAATTCCTTCATGATTTGTGGTGTGTTCCCCTGTAGTCCTTTTCTGCATAGAAGTTTAGATCTTTTTGTGTTTATTTTTGTATTTTTCACATGGCAGGAACGTAGCTTTAGCGGCAAAGACTCAAAGAGGTGTAATATCAAGTAAATGTGATATATGAAGCCATACAAACACTGTGAGAACAGAACAGTAATAGCAGTACTACAAAGCACAGGCGAGAGCTGGCATTCAGCCCATATGCGAGAATAACACACTTTACACAGAGTGCTTTAGAGTTAGTGTGAGAAGAATGGAGGGGAGATCTATAGTTTCCTCTTTCCTCATCAGATCAACACAAACCTGTAGTGTAAAAGAGAGAGGAAAGAAGTTAATTCATGCGTGCAGTGCAGAGGGTTTTATAACATTATCTGCAATATGGACAACTTCATCACATAATGAACAACATTTTAAAAGAATAAACTAAAGTAACATGCAAACACTGTGTCTTTGTTCACCATTTTGAAGAACTGCACATGACACACTACTTTTCAATAGTTTGGGGTCGGAAAGATTTTTTATGCTCATCAAGACTACATTTATTTGATCAAAAATACAGTAAAAACAGTAATATTGTGAAATATCATTACAATTTAAAGCAACTGATTTCCAATTGAATGTATTTTATAATGTAATTTATTCCTGTGATGCAAAGCTGAATTTTCAGGAGTCATTACTCCAGTCTTCAGTGTCACATGATCCTTTAGAAATTATTCTAATATGAAGATTTATAACTCAATGTTGATTTCAACAATTATGATGTTTAAAACAGTTGTGCAGCTTAATATTTTTGTGAAAACCGAGATACATTTTCCCGGATCCTTTGATGAATAGAAAGCTCAAAAAACAGCATATATTTCATTTAGAAATGTTTTGTAACAATGTAAATGTTTTTACTGTCACTTTCAATCAATTTAAGGGAAAGGGAAGGTGACCCATACTCGGAATTTGTCCTCTGCATTTAACCCATCCAAGTGCACGCACGCAGTAGTGAACACGCACACCGGAGCAGAGGGCAGCTGCGGCGCCCGGGGAGCAGTTGGGGGTTTGGTGCCTTGCTCAAGGGTCTCACCTCAGTTGTGGTATTGAGGGTAGAGAGGCTGGTTATTCACTCCCCCCACCTACAATCCCTGCCGGACCTGAGACTTGAACCCAAGACCTTTGGGTTACAAGTCCAGCTCTCTATCCATTAGGCCACGGCTAAAGGGAAGTGGTGTGTGTGGCCAAGTATGGTGGCCCATACTTGGAATTTGTCCTCTGCATTTAACCCATCCAAGTGCATGCACACAGTAGTGAACATACACCCAGAGCAGTGGGCAGCCAATGCTGCGGTGCCCAGGGAGCAGTTGGTGATTCAGGTGCCTTTCTCATGGGTCTCACCTCAGTCGTGGTCCCTGCCAGACCTGAGACTCAAACCCACAACCTTCGGGTTACAAGTCCAACTCTCTATCCATTAGGCCACGACTGCCCCACATCCTTTCTGAATAAAAGTACTTGTTTCTTTCAAAAATAAATGAATCTGAGTGGTAGTGTTTCTCTATCTGTAATGTTCCTTTCCTTGTATACTGTTTTCAATAAAGAAAATAATTTAAAACAGGCAGAATAATTTAAAGTTTTAGTTATTCATTTGTATAAATCCATACAAAATAATCATGGTGCACTGGTGCATAACATGCCTTGTAAATATGCTTTCAGAACTACAAACCTCAGTCTGAAAAAGATCATTTATACCTTTGGAAGACCTTTACATTAGTCTTAGGTGAAGTAACAAAATAAAATGGTTATTGTACATTATTTGGTACTGTGCCCTTAATGGTCAAGTAAATTATGACAGTTTTTTGATGCACATTCACTAATGTTATAAAAAGACCCTTAATGAACAAAATTAATTATAAATTAATTATAAATTAACGATACTTTGATTTGAAATAATATAAGTTCCCTAAATAATTGTTTTCATACATGATATTGTATAATATAACATCCATTACAGCCTTTAGCTCTAATTAATGCACCAAAGCCTCAGGATGGTGGGTAACTGGTCCAAATCTGAGAAGTATAGGTCTGGAAAACAGTTAAATGTTTTTGGTGAATCACTGAACAGCACATCAGGCCGCCCATAATTCTGGAGCTAACAGAGAATCAGTGGCATTAGTACAATTTGTAAAGATGCAGTTTATAAAACAAAATAAGAAAAAGAGAAAATGCAACTGTTGAATGAGGGTGGGTGTTAGTTTGAAATATGTATATGCATATTTAGTTTCATTTGCAAATAATAACTGCCCTCAGAACCCGCTCATATCTTGCACCGTGCTTTGCTCAGGATGTGTGTATGCTTAGTCTGTCATAACTGAGCTCATCAGAGGCCATCTCCTTAATGACACTGTAATGCATCGTGTCTTGTGGAAATCAATCATCACCACAGGGCCCAGCTTTTCGGATGTATTAACGATAAGTCAGCCTGATGTAATCTGTGTAATATCTGCACGCCAAGATACCTTCAATAGGGTTTAGTTGTGCTCGTTGTTCACACCGCTGACCGTCGCAGAACAACACTTCCAATGAGTATTCACCATTGAACAAAAGTGATTTGATTTTTCTTTTTACTGTTTTTATATTATTTCACAGATAATGGAAAATGTGAATCAAACTCATAATCATGACATTTGGGACCGTCTGGCAGTATGATGCTGTTATAATCAAATGGTCTCGTGTAAAGCGTGTGTGCGGTGATGGCAAAGGTACAACTATCCAAAAGCCCGACGCTAGTTAAATTTGAGTCAAATGTTTTATTAAAAAAATAATAATTTTTCCTAAAAATTGTGCGGAATTATACATACTTCTTCATTTCACATTAGGGGTAATGTTACACTGTTACCTGTCTAATATAATACCAATCTCACAATAAACATTATCGCAATACCAGTTTAGTAGTTTCAAGTATTAGCTACCAAGACATAAAGAGTTAGCAAAAGTTCATTAACCAGAATAGAAGTACTTATAACGCTTAATAAAATACAGAATTGCTATATGAACTGACCACAAAAACCAGTCTGAATGTGTAGTATTTGTGGCACAGCCAAAAATTAGTATTGTGTAAACAAATAATTGATTTTTCTTTTATGCCAAAATCAGTTTAGGATATTAAGTAAAGACCGGCGTTCATAAAGACATTTGTAAATTTCCTCATTGTAAATATATCAAAATTTCATTGATTAGTAATATGCATTGGTTAAGAACATCATTCAAATAACTTTAAAGGCTTACTTTTCAGTAATGATTTTTTTGCAATTTCAGATTCCAGATTTTTAAATAATGCATTCAGCCAAATATTACCTTTATATCCAATAAAACATACATCAATGGAAACTATTATCGTTTTCAGATGATGTAATAAATCCTAATTTCAAAAATTAATCTTTATGACTGGTTTTAGAATATAAACATATATGTTTGCACTCTGTTCCTGACCATATATTTTAAAGATTTTAAATATTGCATTTTATTAAATAATGTTATAATTATTTTTAATTTATGAATAACAGTTCATAAACATGAAAGCTCAAATTTGTGAGCTTTCTGGTTTATCTTATTTGATGTGTTCTTTGCATGTGCATTTACCATTGTTTGTTTTTTGTTGTTGTTGTTTTTTTTTAATAAAAGCCTAAATTATATCTAAACTTTCATTTTGGGTGAACTATACACAATACATATTATCACTATCCAAAATACTGTACATATTGTTGCATCTTTGTATCATGATATATTGTGACAATGTATTGTTACACCCCTATTTCACATAATACCTTTCATTTACTTTTTTTTCCTAGGTTTAAGTGCAAAAAAATCCTGGATTTTCTGACTGTTCTCAGATTTTAGGCTCCAATGTGTGACTGTGTGGCCGCTTTCCTGACTCGCATTAATGCCCAAGAACTTGAACGCCGCACGACCAAACCATCACTACGCATTGTCAGCACCACAGCCAGAAAAAGGGTGCTCTGCACAACAGGTTAGCTTTCTCCCGCCAGGACACAAGAGTCAAGTTCTTTAGCCTCCGTGTCCAGCTTGTGACTTTGGTCTTCGCCTACACAAATGGGCCAGACAAAGGCTTTTATAGACAGCTGTTGTTCCTAAAACAGAAGGCAAGGGGATGCAACATTTGTCTGATGAAACTTTTAAATATAAAATTAAAGTTCAAAAGTCATGCAGGCTTTCATAAAAACAAAATCCCTTTCATGAAACCAGCATCCGTAATCCTGAATTTGCCAACAGGGTACTAAGATTAAACAAGGGTTTCAGATCCCAGCAGGCACAGTATGCACGTTTTGTTGCTCCCCCTGTGTCTGTCAGCTATGCGAAACATGCATAAGACTGTAAGTGAAGGCTACAATTAGCCTTCCTTCAGTCCCTTAAAAATTCATTTAATAAGAAACCAATTTTGAAAATTTATCATCTGGACATTTTTTGCTCTCCTGTTTAAACTAGCTCTTCTTTTACACCTTGCACTATTTACTCTGCGTGTTGTCGAAGACTTCGTAGTGTGCTTAACAAAGCAACATCCTCGAGATTCTCTACACACCTGCATGTTTTAGCACAATATACAACATACATAAAATATGTACACTACCACTGAAAAGTTTGGGATTAGTAGGTACTTTTTTTACATAAATGTGTACTTTTATTGCGTAAGGACACATTAAATGAATCAAAAGTGACAGTAAAGACATTTATAATGTTACAAAATATTTCCTTTTCAAACTTTGTTCATAAAAAATACTGAAAAACACAAATTCTACACTTTCCACTCTTAATTAAGCAGCCCAACCATTTTCAGTTAATAATAATAAGTTTCTTAAACCCTGAATCAGCATATTAGGAGGATTTCTGAAGGATCTTGTAACACAGAAGACTGGGGTAATGGCTGCTGAAAAGTATTTTATTGTCATTACAGCAGTGGAAAATGTGAATATAATAGCTGAAAACGTTACTTAAACTGTAATAATATTTCAGAATACTACTGTTTTTGATTAAATTAATGGAGTCTTGGTAAATGTTCTTTCAAAAACTTTTCAATAAATCATACTCACCCCAAACTTTTAAATGGTAATGTATTATTGTAAATATATACATAGATTTTTTTTGTCCCAAACCCATTAAGCAATCCAATATTCTCGCTACAACAAAGCACATTCATATTTTGAAAAATGATTCCACTAAAACATATGCATTCTCTCACATCTCTGATCATACAGCACCTAAGAGCTCCAGCCTCCCGAAATGCCGTTCCGCAGGGTTGTTGGCGCAGATGTGGCGGTCGCTTCGCCCCAATGCAGGCCTCACACAGGTTCCTTGGGTTGTTTCTAGACCTGTGTTCTGGGTCCTTCACTCCTGGGACACAGCTGTAGCCAAAGAAATCTCCTACCGCTGGAAACCATAGGGAGACGGATATAGCTTTTTAAATGGCTGCCAAAAGGTGCAATTACATTCTCAATTTGCATCTGAACCAGTTTTAACCACTTACATTAAAAAAAATGAAAGCATTACTTAGTTAAACCAGGTGTCAAAGGCTTTGTAATCTATCAAGTAATGACATGAGCCGCATAATGCAGTGATCTCACCATGGGGAAAGTTGCACTGCTCATCCACGCTGATCTGAGATGTGTTGACCAAGAAGCCGATGGGGACGGTCCAGCCCACTGTAGTCCGCATCCCTGGGTGACAAGAACTGCGTTCGTGCATCTCCAGCATTGACAGATCGCTGGATGATGTCCGTGCCAGTGCAACCACGTAATAATTAATGCCATCTGTGTCAGACACAAAACATAAAGACACACATTGACGTCAGATTATCAGAGCTCTGACTGGTGTTTTAATGATTTTAATAGTTTAAGCATACTCACCCACACCGTTATAAGACTCTCCCACAGCCACATCTAAGCCATAGCAAAACCCAGCTGTGTAGATCTCATCAGCATACATTGTAGAGGCATCTGCAGTGCCATTCTGTTTACATCACAGACAAATTATACTAAACTATATACTGAGAAATTTCCATCATTTTTGATGTAATGGAAAAGCAAAATTTATCAAGCATCTTGTAAGATTGAATAATCAGTTGAGAAGTTGAGTGAGTGCAAGAAAAGCAAAGGAGGAGCAAAAAACAGGACAATTGTACGGCTCAATCTAAAATCTATGAGCCTTGTAATATTACTGTAATTTTCATGCACCAGATCTGATTTCATTTGCATCCTGGGAAGCAATTTTCTACAACCTTTATTTGCTTCATGCAGTCAGTGGGATTTTGGCCCCTCACACACAGGAGTTGTCCACGGATATTCCTGGCTGTGGCGTTACCAGCCAGATCCAAACATTTTTGCTCTTCGGCATCAGATACTGTGCACCACCTGACTGCAAAGAAAATTTGATTTTCATTCAAAATGTGTACTTTTCCAAAGAGTGACAATCATCAAATACATTTCAGGATAAGTATTTCTTAACTGCACCAGGATACCAGTTAAAATGTTTACTCACTTTTTTCTTCTTTTTTTACACATTTTAGAATAATAGTAAAAAGGTAAAGCGATGACCAAAAATTTGCATACAAATCAAAAACCTTTTTTTAAAATATTTTATATTTTAGATTCTTCAAAGTAGTCACTTCTAAGCAACTTAATGAGCCAAGTGTAAAGGCAAACAGTATTGAATGAGTTGAATGTATGCTGGATGTTCTTTTCCATTTTATTAAATAAAATAAAATAATCTCTAAATAACACAAAATAAAACCGATTAAAATAACAGTTAAAGTAATAAATTAATTAAAATAATATAATAAAATAATACCGAATGAAAATCCATAGGTAGGCACAATTTATGTTGCCTACAAAAATACTGCCAAGCATATAGGCATAAACATTTAGATTAAAATATGAGAAACATAATATACATAAAGTTCCCCTAGTTCATTCTGATCTCAAACGAATCAAGTGTAAAAAGTCAATCCGAACAAGAACATTTCATTTTATAATCAGACAATGTCATATTAAGCCCAAAAAGCTAAATCATATAAATATAGTACTTACTAATGTTGTTTTCGGTGGACATAGAAACCAGAACAAGTAAGGAGTAGAACTAGCAGCAAGGTGTCCTCTGGCTGATCGATGCTAATTGAACAGTAACTCGAATGGGCTCAGACTCACAGGGGTGGTGTGGGAAGTAAAGTAAAAAAAAAAGAAAAAGTAAAAAGACAGAAAAAAAGGCTTGGGGCTCATATTGCTCCCTTTTTAGGGTACCCAGAAGTCTCAGAAACCAAGAGGGGAGGGAAAAACTTTCCATTAGGTCTTTACCGAAGTTTCTCTGCCTTTTTTTCAGGTCTAACATTGTTAGGTTATTTTCCACTTATCCGATCACGATGGGCATCTAGTGTTTCTTTTCCTTATCCAATGGGACCTCATGGCATGCAAGTTTTGCACACTTCACTGCACCTGGCACCGGACAGGTCAGATCATTTCTGAGGTTATAATTAAGTAAGATACAATAGCTTTTTGTGGACAGCTACTAAAGCCCCTCAAGATTAAACCAAAGGTCCGAAACAAGCCAAGTTTGATTGGCGATATGGATGAAGGCGCAACAGGAGATTCTTTTGTGCCACTATGCAATTGAAGAAGCATATAGGTCACTTGATACCTACTCTGCATCCTAATTCTCATGTCACCTTCCCCATAATCAATGCTTTATTAAAGGAGACGCGAGTCAACTATGAGATAGGAGACAGCATTTCAGAGCCAAAAACAAACCTATAAATGTACACATACATTGACATCTATATTTGGCCAAAATGATACAGTATCCTTGTTAATAAATGCAAAAAAAAACTAAATTTAATTTAAAAAAAAAAATCATATGCAAATTCTTAGACACAATGTTCTTTTTTCAAAGTGGTAAAAAGATTGATGCCAATGGCTTAAAAATGGCAACTGGTTCAATATTTTATCAGTAAATCTGACTCTGCTTGGTCAGAATGCTATATGCAATAACTCTGTTTTTCATGTTGTTGCAAGCGAAGTAAAAAAGCAAGAGTACATTTCTCCCAGAGGTGCAATTGTGTTCCACGCAACATTGACCTCAGAGCCATAAATGCCCCAAAAAATTACACTGCATTGATTATACATGAAAAATCTGTGATATTGAGTAGAACGGAATTGTGGCTAGTCACTTGAGGGCCGTCAGACGCCTTATCTCCCTGCCCTTCGGTGCCCCTGACTCCCTATCCTTTTTTCCCCATACAGAAAATGACATGGCCATTAATCAACAAGCTATTTTAGAACAAAAAACTGTCAGGCCACTGGCTCCTTGACTCCTATCATGCAAGGACATTTTGCTTTCTTTAAGCAGCTATGTGTGTGTCTCTCTAATAATTTGTAAAGAGTAATATAAATGATCATACACTTTCAGGTAAATTGATACAGTACGGCACTGATGAGCATAACCTACAATTCTAAACATGGAGGTGTTGTAAGACCAGGTTTTATAAAAGTTTTCTCAAATTTGATGCTGTCGGGTGTGTTTTAGGGTTGGGTGTAGCAGATTTGTATTGATCAGCATCTTTATTTTGCTATAATATGGATCTTTGAAATTTGCCTTAAAGGAATAGTTCACCAGAAAATGAAAATTTGCTTTTTTTATTTTATCCACCCTCAGGCCATCCAAGATGTAAATGTGTGTTTCCTCATTGGAACAGATTTGGAGAAATTTACTATCACATCATTTGTTCACCAATGGATCCTCTGCTGTGAATGGGTGCCGTCAGAACGAGATCCCAAACAACTGATAAAAACATCACAATAATCCACAAGTAATTCACAAATTTCCAGTCCATCATTTAACCTCGTCATGAAAAAGCTGTGTGTTTGTAATAAACAAATCCATCATTAAGGGTTTTAACTTTAAACCATTGCTTCTAGACAAAATAAAGTCCATAATACGTAATAACACCTTAAGAATCAAATTCATCTACATCTTGAAATCCTGTGTTCTGGTACATTTGTAGCCATGAAATCATTTTTGGGTGAATTCCTTTAATACCGTCTCATGTTTGTATCACTTTAAAGCATTGCTAATATTAATTGCTTAATATTTTAATATAGTAGATTGCATTCACCACTATAGCTCACAGTAAATTCGACAAAATTCTTTAAAATAAAAATAATCTTTCTTATTTATTAACAAGGCTACTAAACTTGTGCAGTTGTTTTGTAGACAAAAAAAAACTCCTGGAAGTATGAGGTTGAGCGAAAATAATCTGCTCAAACGCTAAGACAGAAATGTGTCGTTACAAAATAAAGTTATTTTCTGTATTCATGCACTCACGCTGGGCGGACTGCGGTATCCCACAATGCTCTCGCGCGTCACTTGTTTATGGTGACATCACGGCGCACAGTCGTTTCAGTCTCTCTGGGTGGCGGCAGACAGTCTGTCAGCGCCTGAAACACGACTTCGAATAAAACAGTAAAACCACGGAACATTAACACAAACATGAATCTACACCGCAGCTAAAGGTAAAAGCGATCTTTAATGTCACTTTGATTTGTTGGAAATAAATGCGGCGAGTAAATAATGGTCGTTGTTAGCACAGTTAGCACCGCTGCTGCAAACAGGCCGATTATTAGATACAGTTATAATGCAGACTTTATTATAATATGTCGACAGCTTCAGTTTTTGAGTGTTATGTTATATTCGTGTTGTTGTTTTGTGTTGCCTGTGCTTGGATCGTTGCTGTAGGCGATCTGATTATACTGTAGGGACTTGTATCTGTTAAAGCAGATCATCTGTAGTGTTATTGTCAGCCACCTTCTTGAGTAAATTTACAAGAGCCTTGTGTAAATAATCTGCTGGTTAAAAGCGTTTCTATTAAAAGCTCTGTGTGTAATTCATTGCATGGCAGTCATTTGATTGTCTTGTTGCCTGTTAGATTGTAACAGGCTCTCAATAAAGGCTCTCTCTGATATTTCCTGAAAAGGTTCAGATGGTCGCTAAAAACTTAGAAATATCAGTTAGTGTTAAACTGTGACTTCCAGGTCTGGAAAAAAAGTTTTTTGCTATTTTAGACTATTTTGCTGGCTAGAAAATTGTAACTTGTGTATAACTTTATATAAACACTATATGTAATAGGATCCAGACTGCAAAATCTGAGAATCCAGTTGAGTCAATGGGAAAGCTTTTGGGAAAATTAAAAAAGTAGAAATGTTACTATTTAAAGTGCACATTTCAGAATCATCACTATTTAAAGTTCTTTCATATCCATTGTAGCACAATTTGCTGCTGTCTATAAAGCACAAGGCAAGTTTATTTATATAGCACATTTTATACACAATGGTAATTCAAAGTGCTTTACATAAAAGGAATTAAAATAATCATAAAAAATTAACACAACAATACAAAGGAAATTAAAAATAATAAAGAAAATTGATTTGAAATTAATTAAAACAGTTAAGAATAAAAAATTACTATTCATAAAATCAATCAGTTCGGACAGCACAAAAGAAGAAAATTATCAAGTTAATTCATAATTATTTGTAATTTAATTATTTTAATTAAATGTAATAATTTGTATAATAAAATAACTTTTATGAATATTCACTCAAATTGAAATGCTAATGATATCATTTTGAATTTAAAAAAAACCCATTAATTCAGAAAAATGCAAAATAGGAGTATTTTCGGGATCCTTTGCATTTCAAAAAAACTTCTGTTAATATGGGGAGCAGCAAAAGGGAATCAAGCCGAAAATCAGTTCCGGCTCTCTGACTATCAGTGTGCAGAGACTTCCAGGCACCCCTCTTATCCTGTCACTCACTCCTTCCTGAAGAAATGACCATGAGAAAGGCACTGCTGTGGAAAAAGTTTAACTGCTGCTTTGGTTTTGATCTTCTTTTTTAGGATCCAATGGGAAGACAGAGTCTGGCTGTGCGCATACTGAAAGGCAGTGCTGAGAGTCACCTGAGGAGTTGTACAAGTAAGACTCTCCTTGTCTTGGAGATTTTTTTTTTTAGTTGTCAGGATTAAAGAGGCATTGAATAAAATGATGCTACACCATTTAAAAGTCAGTTTTCAAGGACTCGTAGTCTATAATTAGTCATGATGTCCTTGTGAATAGTGCCCTTGAATATTACACCGTAATGGTGAGTCCTGCATCCCCAAAATGCTTGTTCCTTTCTGCCTCTCCTAAAGTGCTCCTTCACTGTCTTTGATGTCGCTCCATAATGGGCATCTCTCTCCTCGGTTGCCATGGAGACGGCCCCCTGTCTGACACACACACACACACACACACACACACACACACACACACTCTCTCACTGTGTGCGGAAATATTTGTGGCAGGAGAGAGAGAGGCAGAGCACAGCTGCACTCTCAAAAAATGTAATTAAGTCGTCATCTTTGCGGTTCTGTTCTCTTATTGGTAATTGATTCTGGCCCACTGTTCTGTAGAACTTTTAAACTAAGCAGGTGATTTGTGGTGTTTCTTGCTTTAAATGTGCATTTGTAACACCTCGGACCTTTCCTTTCAGTGCAGTGAACCAAATGGGGCATTGCAGTACTCGATTCATCGTCCTATTCCTGCTTCAATTCTTACGGACATCAGCTAAAGGTAAAGAGCTGGCAAACATAAATCCTTTTTCTGATTTTTTTTTTTTTTTTTTTTTTTTCTTATCTTATTGTTGGATAATTTTATTATTATCATTATCATGAATTATTGTTATTATTATTGTAATTATTTATTAATTTATTTTATATGTGATGTGGGTAATTCTTAAGGGATCATTTATTTTTAAAGAAATTAATACTTCAGAAAGGGTAAATTAAATCCACAAATAATAGTTAACAATTTTTTGAACGTTACATTAATCAGAGTCCTTTTCAATCCCCTTTTTCAATTGTGATAATATAAAATATTTCTTGAGCATCAAATCAGCATATTAGAATGATTTCTGAAGGATCATGTGACACTGAAAACTGGAGTAATGACTGCTGAACATTCAGCTTTGCATTCGCAGAAATAAATATTAAATAAATTACTAAATTGTAATAGTTCAAATTGTACTGTTTTTTTTTCTGTATATTTTATCAAATAAATGCAGCCTTGATGAGCAAGAGAGACGCATTTTTGGATGTGCTATCCCTTTAAGGTTGAACTGATTAAATATGTTTCACTTTGACATCTGGAAATAGCATAGAAGTCAGCCAATGAGAATGGAGCTGCCAATATCAACCAGTTTTTGCCATTTATGTGCACAAATGTGCAGTGAATGGTCTGTCACAGTCAAAACATGCAGCCATAACGCAGTAGATTTGGTGTACCTAGTCGTGGTTGTACTTTCATTAGGTGTCAGTGTCCTCTCTCCTCAGGCTCTGTTAGCGTGTCTCACGGAGGGCATAAAACACGAATGCTGGGTTAATTGATCTGTGTCACTGATGCTCTCTGGCCTTTATTCTGTGTAGTCAATTTGTAAAGTCGACAGAGTTCAGTGTCACAGGAAATGAAGGCAGGGAGAAGGGAAGGAAACAGTCTCAGTTATCGGGCGGAGAGAGTCTCGTCTGTGAGGTCTGGCGTCATGCTGCTCTTCCTTAATTAATTTCATTGTTCCCCGAGTTTTTGCAGCTGGTGACAACTGACAAATGGCTGCAGACTGGGTCCCTTTTTCCTTCATTTATGATTTAACTCCCTGACTTTCTGTTTTCTGTCTCTCTCCAGATGTCTCCATTGACTGCATGTGTGTCGGCAGTGACTGTAATGAGCAGCAGTGTAGCGGAGACCAGTGTTACACCTCCGTTATCATTAGCAACGATGTGACAACGTTCAAACGTGGCTGCCTTATCGGGTCAGAGAGCAAGCGCATGACCTGCTCTGCAACACCCTCGGCTAGTCATGTCGTAGAATGCTGCTCTCAACACATGTGCAATGCCAACGTCTCCAAAGAGACCCTTCTTCGACTACTGCTGACAAGTAAGTCAATTAATTCCTGATAAATTCAAGCTGTTAAACAATTAAATACATTTCAGCAACATGTTTAAATGTAATTAATTTCTTTATTATATAAAAAATATCTTTGAGCCCGGTTATTATATACTGAATACATTCTAGCAAAAACAATTAAAAAATATCTTTTTTTATTTATTATTCTTTATATGTTATTGGGCCAACTTTGAGCCCTGGTGAATATATTTCACTGTGTTTGTTTTCTCTGAAAAGGTCCAGAAGGAAAGGTGGCTCTGCATTACCGTGTGGAGATGCTGGTTCTCTTTGTGTTGGGACCGTTTGTGGTTCTTGGTTTGCTGTCTGTGCTGGCTTTGTTGGTGTGCCGTAGACTCCATCATGGGCGTCTGGAAAGACTGCATGAGTTTGACACCGAGCAGGGGGCCATTGACGGACTCATTGCATCTAATGTCGGAGACAGCACACTTGCGGTATTTCATTTCTATAGTTTACAAAAACTGTCAATATTTTGCAAAGAAAATGTCACAGCTCTTTATTTGGGCAAAGTGAATAATGGGAAAGTTAACTGATTCATAAACAAAAAAAAAAATCTTATGTTTTTAAAATGTCTGTTATGCTCATCAGGGCTGCTCCTTTAAAACAGTAACATTGTGAAATATTAATACAATTACAAGAACTGTTTTCTATTTTAATATATTTTAAAATGTAATTTATTCCTTTGATGGCAAAGCTTGATTTTCAGCAGCCATTACTCCAGTCTTCGGTGTCACATGATCCTTTAGAAATCATTCTAATATGCTTATTTGGTGCTCAAGAAACTTTTTTTTTTATTATTATCAATGTTAAACAATTGTACTGCTTAATATTTTCGTGAAAACATGATACTGAAGTAGTTTTTTTTTTTGTAAGAGTGTAAAAGTCTTCACTTTTGCTCAATTTGATGCATCATTGCTGAATAAAAGTATTCATTTCTTTCAAAAACAAAAAAATCTTATTCAGCCTTTTTAACAGTGGTGTATGTTGCAGTGATTTAGCTGAAGTTATTCTGTATTCAGTTTTTAACAGTTAGATAAGGACTCATCAGTCTGGTGTTGTTTTCTAGGATCTGATGGATCACTCCTGCACATCCGGAAGTGGTTCAGGACTGCCCTTCCTGGTGCAGAGAACGGTTGCACGGCAGATCAGCCTGGTAGAGTGTGTCGGTAAGTCAAATTGTAAAAGACTACTAAATCTGTGACACTACTATATATTTTGTGGCTTCACAACATATTACACAATTATGCAATCTCTGTCTAATGCGGCTAATGATGTATGTGATAAGATTTCTATGGTTTTTATGTGTTCTGTGTTCTCAGGTAAGGGACGGTATGGGGAAGTGTGGAGAGGTCAGTGGCAAGGAGAGAATGTAGCCGTGAAGATCTTCTCTTCCAGAGATGAGAAGTCATGGTTTAGAGAGACAGAAATATACAACACTGTTCTACTACGACATGAAAATATATTGGGTGAGTCGGACATCTGTTACCTCTAACAATAGCATCTTTTCTTTAAATAAAATACATGCTGGAACAAAAAAACTAGCTTGGGGTGTTGTGTAATGTTATTTTAAACTCTTTTCTTTGCAGGATTCATGGCTTCTGATATGACCTCCCGAAACTCTAGCACTCAGCTGTGGCTCATCACACACTACCACGAGAATGGCTCACTCTATGACTACCTGCAGCGTGTTGCTGTGGAGATGGCAGATGGACTGCACATGGCGGCGTCAGTAGCCAGCGGGCTGGTGCACCTGCACACGGAGATCTTTGGCACTGAGGGCAAACCGGCCATCGCTCACAGAGACCTGAAGAGCAAGAATATCCTGGTGAAGAAAGATCTGCAGTGCTGCATCGCTGACCTGGGTAATTTCTGACATGCTCTTTTTTTTAAAGGGGTCATATGACGTTGCTAAAAAGAACATTATTTTGTGTATATTGGCGTAATGCAATGTGTTTATGCGGTTTAAGGTTAAAAAAAACACATTATTTTCCACATACTGTACATTATTGTTGCTCCTCTGTGCCCCGCCTTTCTGAAACACGCCGGTTTTTACAAAGCTCATCGTTCTGAGAAGTGAGGCGTGGTCTGATTGGCCAGCTATCCAGTGCGTTGCGATTGGCCGAATACCTCAAGCGTGAGACGGAAATGTTACGCCCCTCACCGTATTGTGATGCCGTGTCCCGGCGCAACAACACAAAAACAATAAAACCCATTATAAACGAGGCATTTGTTGCATCCAGTGGGGACATAATTACTGATTATAGTGACTCATACTGTCTTTTTACGCATCACGTTGCATCGCACCGCGTAAACATTATCATGTCTGCATTTGTGATCGGAGAAACAATAAACAACAAGCACTACTCTACACAGCTCAAAACTAGTGTTTAAATAGTCAGTAGCAGAAACGTACTTACAGGCTGTGAGTCAGAAGCATCAGACTGTCCTTGCAAAGTTGGATTTGCCCCACTTTATAGAAACAACCTTTGTGCAAGCCAGCATTGTAGGCTACTCTTCCATGTTCAGAAATAGTCCTCCGTAAAATGCGCTGCACACGCTCGAATATTTGGGTTGAACTGTTCTGGAACAGTGTTGTAAATACAACTTAACCACTGATTTCTAGTTGTGTCCTCTTTTAGAAGCCCAAACAAAGTACTTTCTCTTTCACAACGAAACACAGCGTCTCCAGGACATGGCGTCGGCGGGAGCAACAATACTGCAGTGAAAATAATAGTTCCGCTCTCTTTCTTTGCGTATACATTTGGACGGTGTTTAGCAAATCTTCCCACACCGTGATGTAGACGTGGGGGCGTGTTTAAATGCCACGCCCCCCGTTTTAGGGGGGCGTGGCAGAGTCTTAACTTTTATAAAGAATATCTCTTTGGTTTTGAGACTTTAGACTTTGCAACTTCAGGGATCTTATCTATGCACAGCTTGTAACACTCCAAAGAGAAAGGAAAACTTGAAATCGCATCATATGACCCCTTTAAATCATGTGGCCCTGTGTATGGAAGCCCGTTTCTACCACTGAATAAAAATTTAAATAAAAAAAGGTTAGTGCGTCGACATATAGCGCAACTGCACTCATGGCGACCCGAGTTCGATTCCCGTCTCGAGGTCCTTTGCCGATCCTGCTCCCCTCTCTTCTCCCAGTAATTTCCTGTCATCTCTGTACTGTCCTATATGAATAAAAAGCCCATAAAAAATAACTTAAAAAATTGCGAATTTAGCACAATTCTGACTGTTTTTCTCGTAATTCCAGGTAGGGCTGGGTATCGTTCAAAAATTTTCGATACCAATACCTTGAGTTCGATACCGGTTCCTGAACGATACTTTTTTCGATACCAATTTTATGAAATCAATTTTAACAAGATTACATTATCTCAAAAAACTTTGGTTTTATTTTTTTCAGCTTGTTGACATTGATACAGACTCAAAGACTCATCTCCTGAGCCACTGTACAAAGGAACAAAATATATCCAACACAATAAATCAGTGCAAATAATTTTAATAAAGCTCAAATAGTTTTCAGTTTACACTTGTGCGTGTTTGTTTTAAAACACATAGCTCAGACAGAATCATCATTTCTATTCATTTATTCTAGGTTGTTAAAGACTTCAAGAAATTTAAAATCTTTATCCACTTTCGTAAGTGGGTGTTTTATTTTCTTTCACCATATGTTTTATTGTTATTAAATTCTGTGTTGTAGTATGTCTAATTATTTCATATTTCATTATTTATTCATAAAAACTACTTAGTTTATTCAAATTTATTCTTAAAATAGCCTTATGAAATGTTTTATTTTTCCTCAGAAATTCTGTGTTCTGTATCTGGTTTTCAAGATACTTTTATTTGACGAATTGCTATGAATATCTTTTACAGTTCTGTGTGTATGATATGACGCTAGTTTTACTCAAATCAAATGGTAAAATGCTCGTGGAGTGACTCTCAGAGCAGTTCGGAGATGTTGTTCATGTGTTTATGTCCTCATTAGGACGCAGATGCTGAAATCACCGCGAATGTCACACGCCAGTCTGTGTGTAATAAACACAACCGCGCGATAGAGGAGCAACTGCTTCCAAGCCAATCGCCTCGCAGGATATTAAACACTGATCAATCAGCTAGCGTCAGCTTCTTAGTGAAACACACCTAGTGCTGCAGGCTTATTGCCTCACTGACGTTGATGAGATTAACCCCTTAGGTATCTAGAATTTGGTACCAACTTATTAAGACGTTTTTCGATACTCGGTGGTATCGAGGCAATTCGGTCGGTGCCTAAAAAGTATCGAACTCGATACCCAGCCCTAATTCCAGGGTTACATCTCACAATTCTGGATTTTTTTTCAGAATTGTGTGATATAAACTCGCAATTGAAAAAACTCGGAATTGCGTATTTAAATTGCACAATTCTGAGTTTTTTCTTGCAATTGCGAAATAGTCGCAGTTCTGTGAAATAAAGATTTGCGAGTTTATATCTCGCAATTTTGACCTTTTTTCTCAAAATTGCAAAGTTTATATCTCACAATTTTGACATTTACCATGCAATTACGATATAATCTCACAATTACAAGGACAAAATCAGAACTCTAAGATACAAACAGCAATTTTGAGAAAAAAGTTGTAATTGTTAGTTTATATCTCGCAATTCTGACTTTATATAACTTATAATTGTGAATTTTTATCATGCAATTCTGAGAAAATAAGTCAGAATTGCACGATTGCAAATTTGCAATTGCGAGAAAAAAAGACAGAGTTGTGAGATGAAAAAGTTGCAATGACATTTTTTATTTTTTGTTCAAGGCTTCCATACGTACGTATTACGCACGTAATAAATATTGAATAAACACATAAATTTTTTAAAAAGACAGTCTGGTGATTTTACACTTATACTCATCTGTTTGTATCTCTTTGTAGGTCTGGCAGTAACACACACACAGTCTGACAATCAGCTGGATGTGGGAAATAATCCTAAAGTGGGAACTAAGCGCTACATGGCACCAGAGGTTCTAGATGAGACCATTCAGACAGACTGTTTTGATGCCTATAAGAGGGTGGACATCTGGGCCTTTGGGCTGGTGCTGTGGGAGATCGCTCGCAGAACCATCAGTAATGGTCAGCTCACTGGACTCTGTTCAGAAATTTTTAATTGTTTGCAGCATTTAAGGACAATATAGATCAGACTGTTCTCCAAATGAACATTCAGTGACTCATTGTTTTCATCTATTGTTATCCTGTAGGAATTGTAGAAGAATACAAGCCGCCTTTCTACGACCTGGTACCTAATGACCCCAGCTTTGATGACATGAGGAAAGTGGTTTGTGTGGAGCAACAAAGGCCGTTCATTCCCAACCGCTGGTTTTCAGATCCTGTAAGTACTCAAGAGACACTCTCTGTATCCCTGTAAACGTGTTTACCTTGGAGTGGAAGTTAATAGTCCCCTCATATAGAGTGCTGTATGAATGAGTTCAAAAAACCCAGAAACGAGTTTGCATTTTTGCAATTCCAGTTCTGTTGTCCCAAAATGAATGGGTTTTTGGTTAAATGCCTGAAATGAGGTTTTATGATGAACACAAGCTCAAGATATTTTCATGTTTTATTCTTACGACATAAAGTACATCAGTATTACCCCACCCTGTTTTCTAAGCTTTTACACAATCTTGAAAAAGTTGCTAATAATAAGTGTCTAAACCACAGAGTTCATCAGGGACATTAAACATCACCAAACCAAAAAAAAAAAAAAACAACTCGTCTACTCACTAGTCAGCTTTCACAGCCTCATTGTGTTTATAATCACAATCTTGTAAACCATGCTAACTAAAACGTTACAACTGTTAAGAATTTAAGTAAATACTGAAAGAGTTGTCGAGGGCTGGTGGTGATACTGAAGTAATGTGAGGGTGAGGTAGTTTGTTTATTGCATAACTTCAGCTTTTTACTTCGGGCGATTTGTATTTAGACTTCAAAATCCATAAAAGCTATTAATTTGTAAACAAAACGTGTCAAAACAATACACTTTTGTTGGTCACAGAGTTTATTTTCTGAAGTGTTACAAAAGCCAATGGAAAAATCCTACTGGGTTTTTGTTGAGGGAACCAGGGTGATGCAAATTTCCAGATTAGCCTGTAAAAATGCATTATCCCTGCAGTCTTTAGACTAAAAAAAGGAACTAAATCTCTTTTTTTCCATATATAAATGTTAACAATTGTAGTTGACAGATCCTCACCATGAGCTGAAAACAAACGTCTGTGTGTTTTTGTGTGGTCACAGACCCTGTCTGCTCTAGTGAAGCTGATGAAAGAGTGCTGGTACCAGAACCCCTCGGCTCGACTCACTGCCTTGCGCATCAAAAAGACTCTGGATAAAATCCACAGCTCACTGGAGAAGGGCAAAACCGACTGCTGAGGAGAGAGAGCCGCAGAACTACTGACCGCTCACCCGCTCATTATACAGACACTGTGTGTAACCAGACCGTTGGATTCGAGCGCTGGCATCTGTCCCAACTCTAACATGCTGTTTATTCGCTTTGTTCTTCCTGTCCATTGGCCTAAAAACTTTTTATAGAGAATTACGCTTTCTTTTATGGATAATTTTTCCCACTGAACCCGGTGGGACTTGTATTTCCCCTCCAGAAACAGCGTAAAGGAGGAAAATACGGACACGGTCTGACAGGCCTTGAATTGAACCCTCCATCGTGGAATTTTTTTAGCGCCGTCACATTGTCTATTTAACCACTGGCGAACTTTTAAGATTTGTACTTTTCGGAAAAACGAAGAGGACAGATACACACGCCGAAATGCAATCAGTACCCATAGTGAGTGTGTGTGTATGTGCGCATGATTCTTAATACAACCAGAAGAACTTTATAGCTGTAATGTCACTTGCTTTTAGAAATCAGATGTTTTTGAGCTTTTCAAAGATTCTTGTAGATAAATAGGCAAAAAGCAAGTCACCGTTTCTGAATTTGCTATAGTGGACTTGTGTTATAAAGCTCTTTGGTTACAAAATGCCACTATGTACAGTAGAGAACTACAGACTAGTGTCTTTAATTAGGCCTGTTTAGTGATCAGAGTAGAGTGGTTAAAAAGGTAGTTCACCCAAAAATGAAAAATCTGTCATCGGTCATGTCATCGTCGGTCATGTCATTCAAAACCTTAATATCTGTGGAACATAAAAAAGACGTTTTAAAGAATGTTCACGCTGCTCTTTTTCCATACATCGAGCGCATATAGTGACCAGGGATTGACAAGCTCCCTGAAAGTGAAACAAACATAGGAAACATGGTCAAATGGGTTATGGAATGACATAAATGATGACAGAATTCATTTTTTGTGTGTGAACTTTATCTCTTTATCCCAGTCTGGTCATGCTTATAGCACCCCATGAGGGCTTCCTTTGACACAAGGCCTTTCTGACCTGTTGCCTCTATGCCTGCCTGACAAAAGCCATTGTAGCACATCGTAGTGCTTTTTTATAGCTGTTTGTCTTTCTCTTTGCCCTCACCGGCATGCGTACTTGATGTTTGTTCACTGACAATCAGCCGCTGTCCAGTAGGGCCTGAATTATTTGCTAATGTTATGTACAAAACCCTACTTATGAGTGTTCAAGGCGAGGTGTCAACACACTAACAGAGCTAGTCATAGTCATAAACAGACTCTGGTTCTGTGAATTTGCATATTTGTTTACCCTTTCGCTTTTTGACACTTTTGTATCACATAACGCCATAAACCGAGAGAGTGCTGATGATTTTTAAATTTGAAATGTTTTTGACTATTTAAAAGTGCGACGTCACTCTAATATAGGATTTATGAGGTTTACAAAGGAAAACACTATCGTTATGTCCCAAATCAAAATGGTTTGTGTATGTTGCTTTTGGTTTGGGTTGAGTTGTGTGGCGTTTTATTAAGAATTTGTTGATGCTTTCATGACACTACATGAGGCGGCTTCGTACCGCTCAACACTGGTCACTTTTGCTCTCCCAAAAACGGACGAACGTTTACATATTTGTGTTCTACAGGGGAACGATGTTAGGAATTAGAATACAGGAATTGTTGCATTATGAACTGTGAATATGTTATAATGAAGAAACCATATGTATGATGTTACTGGAATATAAATGCAAGACACAGTTATGAATTTTAAAAAAAAATGCTCTTTTCATTCGTTACAACAGTGGAATGGTTTTTCTGTCACGTCCTTGTGCTTAACAAAAGGTTGCCCATGCTGTGATAATGCTTTCTTTTTAGCCGTAAATTTTGAGAATCGTGTTGCGGATTATCATGCATCTGTCTTGCGTTGTCCTGTACAGGGAGATGAGCTAAATGAAGCCTTAGGAAAAGGTTCCCCATTGTCTGAGTCTGCTGGGAAATGACCTTCTTATCTGTGGTGATGTTTACAGGAGGTCTGCAGCCTCTCTCTGATAACCAGTGCTTTTATAGCTGGTAGTACACCGGCTGAAGCTAAAGAGAACATAAATGGCAACCGATTTGCAGACGCAAGATCAGTTGTAGACCGCTTTAGTAACTGTCTTTAAAAATTGGCTCTGAAATAAGCTTGGATGTAGTTCCACTGCTTTCTTCCAGATGTAGTTTTCCTATAGAAAGGAATGACATTTGTTTTCCATTTAGCATGATGGACAGATCCTTTATGAATTAATTTGTATGTGATGGGTGGGGGAGAATCAGTTTTTATGCCATTAAAAAGGCTTCAGCTATTGCTAACCAAAATATCATTTTATTGTCTCAATGGATTGAACAACTTTTTGTTAATGAGGAACATTAGACAAAATCTGGTGTATTTACATGCTGAAAAATAAAATAAAATCTCATGCTGGGCTTTTATTTGAAGAATTCAGTGCTGATTTCATTCTTGTCTCAAGCTACATTTTTAGATGGTCTTCATTTGATGTGG
Organism: Tor tambroides; assembly: GCA_021397915.2. NCBI lineage: Eukaryota > Metazoa > Chordata > Actinopteri > Cypriniformes > Cyprinidae > Tor > Tor tambroides. Next base: position 4,878 of record JAFVLL020005245.1, on the reverse strand, counting down.
TTCAATAGCTTCCATACACCAGCAAACAAAATTGCAAAAGTAATGTCAAATTCCTTACTGTTTCCCTTTCAACAGGTAGTTTTTTCCCAAACAACATTGGTTAATTTATGAGTGCTCAAAGAGGCTGCAAAATTTTAATTAGTGAGTACATAAAACATTTGCCTTAACCTAAATCACTATGGTAAGCATATAATTATGTATATTTTCATCATTTGTCCATGTGTTTTTGTCATATCCATAAATTAAAGGAATACCATTAAATATTGTGTCTGTATAATGTGGGTAATTTAATTTAGGTGTAGGGCTTGTTCTGTTTGTTTTAAGGAGACCTTGGTTAATCAGGCTTGGATAAAGAGACTATTATCTCCTTCCTTTAAATTATATTGTGTCACTCACAATGTCTCTAAATTTGTAAAACTGAACCAAGATCAGGTAAAAACCATACAGACACTGGTTCGTGGGTTCAGAGATCCACGTTTCGAAACTGAAAATCACATGACTTTGGCAGTTTGATACAAGCGCGGAATCACTGGTTTAAAAAAAAAATGATTCGCAAAGCTTCACAAAGTAGTGTTTCAAAAGCACTCATCATTATACTGTAGGTAGCTTGTAACCTCGAAGAAAAAAAAAGAGTTAGCAAGAAAAGGGGAAAGCGTTATTACCTGCAATAAAACACGAATCAACATAGTTTGCGCAGCATCGCAGTACATAAGCTGTGTACTGACTAGGCTCACTAAACAGTTTATGTTGGTAACAACACCAACCTTTAAACCAGCTAATACTTTGGTCTATTTGCCTATAAATAGCCTTTCCAAGTAATAGTTTCCATCGTTACACCTTATCTTATGAATAGATATCATTAAGGCTAATGTCAGCGTTGCCTAACTTTTGTAACGTTATTTTAAAACAACTGATTTCAACAAGTCAAAACAACAGTGGCATAAGCTACTTACCTCCTCATTTCGCATATTTCCTGAACTTCGTTATTGGGAGAGTTTGATGTTGTTAGCTATAGATATGCATAGGATGCAATTAAGATTACATATAAAATATGCATATTGTTAGCAATATTCGCACTGATTGGGCCATCAGATTAATCTGCGCAGAGTAGCGGAGCCTAAGCATAACTCACGCAAAACAGTATTCCTCTGCAAATTACATGTAATTTATGCTTCAACCGCTAGAGGGACAAAAGACTAAAACATAAGACTGAACCAATTAAATACTTAGAGTTTGATCTATTACAGTCCATTCAATACAATGACAGTATTACAATAACCCCGTGGCAAAATAAAAACAGCCTTATTTTCATATAAATCACGAACACCATGAAACTATTAGTGTATATTGTCTGGCAGTGTTTTGTAAGGGTTGAGAATGCCCTTAGGATCCAGCATGGCTTTAATGCTGCCCATGAGGGCGACTGCCTCTGAGGGTTTACTGTAGTAAATGTAGTTTCTCTTCTTCAGACCGAGCCCATGCTCTGCGCTGATGCTGCCTTTCCAGTCGGATGTCCACTCGTACACATACGGCTCAATGGCAGCCAGTAGAGCGGGGTCTTTAGAGGGGGAAGTGATGTTCAGATGAAGATTTCCATCACCTGAAACAAACAAAAAAATATATATACTGAAAACCGAGAGCATTATGGGCAAGGTTTGAGGGGTCTTAACCCATTGTTTAAGGGTTTGTGCACATAAGTACACTGCTGTTCAAAAGTTTAGTGTTGGTAAGATTTTTGAATGATTTTGAAAGTTGTCTTTTAAAACACTAGACATCACACACTCTGTAAATAGTGACTGGATGGTCTGAAACGAAAAAATCTGAATCTGTGCACAATTTCATTCATTACATGATTTTCTAAGACATCTGGCAAAAAACTGGGCAAAAGTTGTGTGGTGTATTCCAGCTTCCAACTCAAAACAGTCCAGCAATTATTGTAAGACAAAAAGGTAGCCATACCAACATGTCCATAGCCCACAACATTCTTGGCCATGTCTCCAAGGTGCCCCCTCATGTCTTGGACTAAATCGTAGATCTTCTCCACCGGGAGGGAAATGTCATATTTGTAGGTGTAGCCTTCATGTGTCAGAGCTTCTGTGACTCTCTCCCTCAAAGACCACAATGCCTGTGAATGACACAAGATCTTCAGCACTAGACAGAACAAATGTCCAATTCAAAATCACGTTGAATTCTGCTGATCAACACAAGTGAGCAGAGTGCCTTGATTTTTGTCGCCTCTGTTGCAACTGTCCCATCAGTCACTAGAGATGATGTCATGACCTCCTCAAGGAATTTATGTAGTTTTTCTTCATCGTGTGTTGCGTTGGATCCAGCGGTCTCGATGACAATGTAAAAGGGACTTTCTGCAACACACATCATTCCAACAAGTCCAAGAAAAAACAGAAATTATCCAACATGTTTAAAACATCTACCTATCAAAAGTTGCCATGAAATTTAAATTCACACCATATGTATGTTCTAAATGCAATTTTTTTTAATCTTATTATGAACGATCCAGCCAATTTTTTATTTTTTTTGTCTTCTGGTCAATTGACAAACTTCTCTCTGGTGATATACGCTGGACTTCCCCAATCAACTCGACTTTAAAAACACAGATACCCAAAGTTGTTTTTGAAACAGTAGACACTAGTGTTTACCTGTGATGGGGTTGGTGAGTTTCAGATGCTTCTTCAAAAGGCTCATACAGGATGCATCTAAAAACTCAAAAGCTGACAGGATCTCTCCCAGCATCCCTCTACAACACTGAAATGTTTCCAGCAGTTGCTGGAAGCTGGAGCACCCTGCAGGACATATGAGGGTCTGCAATAAGTTTTTTAGCCACACAATGTGCATGAAAAGGAGACCTGAGGGTTAACTGAAATGATTACTATATTAGCATCCACACCAAAAGATAATAACCTTCTGTTTATTTTAAGTACACATTGCAGTTATGTTGTCTGCTGCTTTAAATGCTCAAGCTCTTTAAAGTCTTGTGGATTCTGAGTGGTTGTCAATAGTTTAATCATTCATCACCTGGAAAAAAAATCATTCTGAAAGTGATTCCAACAATAGCATTCTTCTGTGTCGTTATCATTACAGCTGTGGTCTAGAGTTCCTTATTCTCATAGAATTAGAATGATTATTAAAACTTCATAGTAATATTCATCAAGTTTAAAATGTGCTGTACATTTGACATGTCATTTTACCTAAAAAAGCTACATTGACAGCTTTAGGCTTGCGGGGGCACAGGATGGAAACTGCAGTAACGACTCCTAATGTTCCTTCTGAGCCAATGAAAAGCTGCTTGAGGTCATAACCAGTGTTGTCCTTGCGAAGTGTGGCCAGGCAGTTCAAAACCCGCCCATCTGCCAAAACCTACACACGTGAGACATACAAGAATACAACTTAAAGCCATTTAGATCCTTTTCATCATACAAAAAGAGGCTGATTTCTACCTCTTAATGATTCAAGTCTAATACAAAAGCATGAATGTATTATTATCAAACTGTAATAATCATATGAGCAAGAAATATATACTAATTTGACACCTTCATTGTCTATATTGAGTCAATTCTACGTGTTTTTTAATGGAACATCATCTATCAGAATGTCTGGGGTGTTAATTTCTGTTAAAGAGGAGGACCTCACCACTTCCAGGCCCAGAACTGTCCCTCGAAGCGACCCGTAGCGCAGCAGTCTGAGACCTCCTGCATTAGTGGACACATTCCCTCCGATATGGCAGCTTCCCTTCGCCCCTAGATCCAGCGGCATGATGAAGTCTCTTTCCTCTAGATAGTTAGACAGGTTCTCCAACACACAGCCTGCCTGACAAGTGAGGACACCTGGAAGCCAAACAAATATCCTTTCAAGAAATGTATTAAGGTACAAAGATTTTGACTTCGTCACTGAGGATAGATGCTTCATGAAAAGTTATAATAGATAACGAGGTGATTTAGCAAACACACCTGAGATGTTGTCGAATGTGATGACTTGGTTCATTAAAGAAGTGGAAAGGATGATCTCATCAAAAACAGGGACGCTTCCTCCCACCAGACCTGTGTTTCCACCCTGTGGACACACTGCCAGATTCCGCTCATTACAGTACCTGTGAAAAACATGGAAAATTTAATAGAACAATTTTTGTAACCAGCTGTAAAAGCCCATGTGATCGTGGAAAACTGACCTAAGAATCTGAGAGACCTCTTCTGTCGTTTTGGGTTTCAGGAGTACTTCACTATTACCTTCAAGAAAAACACACCCATTAATTAAAATATTGCTACTCTTTAATATTATCATTCCTAAACACTACACTTAGTGTGTCTAAACACTATCTGTAGATTGTATTTAGAATCTGCTGAATCTTTAGATTATTTTCATCTTATATGTTCGCATCATATTATGTCACATATAAACACATTACCATTTAAATTATTTTTGTTGTTGTTTGAAAGAAATAATGATTTTATTCAGCAAGGACACATTGAATTGATCAAAAGTGACAGTAAAGACATTTTTTTATTATTATTATTATTTTTTTTTATTTACAAAAGACTTCTACTTTAAACAAATAATGTTCTTTTGAACTTCCTATTCATCAAAGAATCATGAAAAAAATGTTTTCCACAAAAATATGAAGCAGCACAACTGTTTTCAACATTGATAATAATAAGCATATTATCAAATCAGCATATTAAAATTGTAAAATTTAATAAAAATGTTTAAAAGTGAAGGATCTTGTGAAACTGAAGACTGGAGTAAAGATGCTGAAAATTCAGCTTTGCCATTACAGAAATGAATTAAATTTTAATATCTATATCTATCTATCTATTTATCTATATATATATATATATATATATATATATATATATATTAAAATAA